>PVHX01004648.1:0-109361 GCA_004024805.1 Geosciurus inauris
CATATTTGGAAAGTTTTCTGATATTATTTCATTGAATAGGTTGTTCATTCCTTTGGTTTGGAGTTCTATGCCTTCTTCTATCCCAATAATTCTCAAGTTTGGTCTTTTAATGTTGTCCCAAAGCTCTTGGATGTTCTGTTCATGGCTTCTTACCATCTTCACTGTGTGGTCCACTCTATTCTCCAGGTTAAATATTTTGGCTTCAGTATCTGAGGTCCTGTCTTCCAAGTGGTCTAATCTGCTGGTGATGCTTTCTATTGAGTTTTTGAATTGGTTTATTGTTTCTTTCATTTCAAGGATTTCTGTTTGGTTCCTTTTCAGAATCTCTATCTCCTTATTGAAGTGATTTTTTACTTCCAATATTTGCGTGTGTATCTCTTTATCGAAGTGATCTTTTACTTCCTGTATTTGCTTACGAATCTCTTTATCAAAGTGATCTATTGCTGACTGGGTTTGCTCTCTTATATCATTCTTTAAGTCATCGACCATTTTAATTATGTACATCCTGAATTCCTGGTCTGTCATTCCTCCTGCTGTACAGCCCATGGATTCTAGGAGTGTAGTATCTTGGTTTGTTTGAGTCACTTTCTTCCCTTGTTTTCTCATGATGTTTGTGTGTCTTTCCTTCTAGTTCTGCTGATCCAAGGTGTTACAGTTTTAACTCCTATATGGTTATAGTTTCCCTGCAGGGTTTCGTTACTTCTCCTCCAGTAGGTGGCGTTGTCTGTTGCTTGCTGGACTTTCCCGGCTGGTATCCTTGGTACTGGTCCCAGGCCAAGGTGAAACTCTGGGCCGCTGGTGGAGTCGCTGTTCCACCGTGGCCAAGGTTTGCTCCCAGGTGTTCACCTGCGCCCTCTGGTTGTAGGAAGTTCCGCTGTGTTAGAAGGTGGTCGACAAAGAACAATAGCTAGGGTTCTGCTCAGGATACAGTCAGTCCACAGTAGCAACTGCTAGCGGTCTCTCGTGGTTGGGTGGGCACTGGGGCTAGGCACCCTGTGTGGAAGCAGGCCTGGCACGCCCAGGGTAAACTCCAGGCTGGAGCCCTGGGCCGGATCCCCCACCACAACTGCACTCCACCAGTCGGCGCTGAAGTCACGCCTCCTGGCTACCGCTGTCTCCCGGTGGCCCTGTGCTCACACACGCAAGCGAGACCCTTGCGTGGGGCGGTGAGCCGCAGAGAGCTGCCAAGAAACTGGCCGGAAAATGGCACCCCGCCACCTCCAGTCTCAGTCTCGGAGAGCCCAAGCCCCGGGCCGAGGCCCGGGCTGCAACTGCGTTTCTCTGGCCAGCGCCGAAGTCACGCCTCCCGGCTACTGCTGCCTCCCGGTGGCCCCGTGCTCATACATGCCAACGAGACTCCTTCGTGGGGGCGGCAAGCCGCAGAGAGCTGCCAAGAAACTGGTTGGAAAATGGCACCCCGCTACTTCCAGTCTCAGTCTCGGAGAGCCGGAGCCCTGGGCTGAGGCCCAGGCTGCAACTGAGTTTCTCCGGCAGACGCCGAAGCCACGCCTCCCGGCCACCACTGCCTCCCGGTGATCCTGCACTCACACACACATGAGCAAAATTCCTGCGTGGGATGTTGAGCCGCAGAATGATGCCAGGAAGCTGGCTGGAAAACGGCGCCTCCACCACTTCCAGCCTTGGTCCCTGAGAGCCTAGCGCAGAGTGGACTGTCTAGGCCACCATCCCTGATTGCATTATTTTCTAAATGCTCAAAAAGTATTTGTTAAGGATGGAATTATCATTTAGTGCCTTTAGTGTTTTCTACATTTTGAAAATACTTATTTACTTGAATTCAGTCATATTAAAAATCACTTAGATATGTTTGTTTTTGTCTGATTTTCCTAACAACTTTCCTTTACTTGAAGAAAATAAAAGTCATTAGGTACTTTTGCCTATATTTTAAGATGATGAAACTGGGGTGAAGTAATTTTTTAATGACCATGTAGATAATAATTAGTAGGAAGATACAAAAATTATATTCTTTCATCTATTGTATTTTCTTTGCAAAGAAGAAAATAACCATGTATGTAGTAGTAGTCTTTCAGTTGCTTCTCTGAATTTAAATGAACAATCATATAGCAAATAATGACATCATCCTTTCATTTTTTAATACACGATTCCTTTCTTTTACATATCTATAACATTGGTCAAAACTTTAGGAAAAAAGTTTAAAATGTAAATGGCTAGTTATTGAATACTTGTAGTTCTTCCTTATTAAGTGATGATGTTAGCTTTTGTTTTTTTTTTTTATGTGAGTGAAAACTTCTTCCTCACAATCATAGTTGTTAATGTATCTCCTGAAGAAGCACTGGTAAAGACCATTGAAACTGTGAATTCTGATCAACATTTTGGTGTTGAAGTAGTCTTCATTCTACTTTAGATCAGAAATGTAATTTTTTTAAAAAAATGATCATTTCAATCATATTAATCTAGCAATATTCAGTAAAGTTAAAATGAGTTTAAGAAATCATACCAAGGACTCAAGGATTAGGAGACTAGTACTGCTAAGTTTAGTGTTCTGAGAACTCAGTCAGTTGGGTATGTCCACTCATCAGGAGCACAATTCAGAAGACAGAAGGTGGATACTTCAGAAGTTTAGATCCCTGTCACTGCCTATGTAATAAAGAGCTGGTTTCCCTTGGCTTTGCTGAGTAAGTTATTTTCACCTTATTCATAAGTTGTATTGTGTTCTTTTTAATGAACTCTTTTAAAAATAAATTTAGAAACAAGGCTGTGTATATATAAATACATACCAGGGACTTTGGAACTATGTGAGCTATAAAGAACTTAGTGTTTTAATTATAATAAATTACACATTAGTCAGCAGCTAGATTTCTGATTTTTGTTGTGGTGTATCTTCTTTCCATCCACCCCTCAACTTTACATTTCATTGCTATGTGAAGTTTTGTTTCTGTTACTCACCTGTAATAACACTTTTGGTCAACAGGGATGTCACAGACTTCCACAAATAACACTTGCGATTTTCTGTCCTGTTAAATTTGAATTCTACCATTTAAGTATGAAATTTCTTCTTCTTTTGAATACATTTGCTTACTGAAAATACAACCTTTGTTCCAGCTCTCAAAATTACAATGTTTTATGATGCTTTTCTAGCCATTCCAAGTAAAAGTTGATGTCTTTTTCTATGGACCATTTTGCATTACTCTGTTTTCCTACTCATATCACATTTATATAGTCAAAACAGAGTGCACTTCTATCAGTTGTTACACATTAATAACTCAGACTTTTTCTTCTTGATTTTAAATTATTTGAGGAAAGGCTTTCTATCTTATATGTCATAAAACCTAATGTTCCTTCTGTAGATTATGTGATTGATTTTTGGTTCTCACAGTACAGATAGCTTTTTAAATGCTTATTTGAAAGAAATATTGCCCCTACTGTATTACTATGTGGACATATTTAAAGCTTGTGTGCATGCGCACACGCGCGCGCGCGCGCGCGCGCGCACACACACACACACACACACACACACACAAATACATCAAACCTTCATGTATTGTAGAGAGCAGAGAGCATGTACCTCTCATGTACCTATTGGACCCCTAGCAGGAAACCCGACTATCTTTATACAAACAGAAGGATAGCAAGAGTGGTAATAAGTTGCCATAAAAGTTATTTCATTACTAATTCCAGGGCAGTTAGAATTGCTCCCTAGGGTTTTTTTTTCCCCTTTTAAGTGTCAGCTGAAAGAAAGCATTAGAATCATCTTTAGAAGATTTTATATTAACATTGGCAAGAACAACAATTGACATCAGGCATAAGTCTTATTTTGTGTTATACTTTTGGCACATCATTGCTGGAAAAATTATGCTAATCCACACCATCTGCAGCTACCAGATGTGCCATTACGAGGTGCACAAGTTCCTTTCCAGAAAACTGTTTGATGTCGAATGTCAATCATTTGTGTTAAAATGACAGCACCTGCCATCAAAGAAGGAAGAACAACTATAATTCATGTTCTTTTCTATATCATCACATACCAATCTGGATAATACTGTGATAAACTAAATATAACTGACAGGGAAAAAAAACCTAACAAAAGTAATTGTTTAGTCTACCTTTTGTTCTGTTGAAAATAGCTACAAAATCAGTTGATGACTATCTCATTGAGTATACATTTACAGTGGGTGTGGTTACATCCTGCCGAATACCTTATACTTCTTGGCTTGTATGGTTTATAATACGAAGAGATTTGGCTGCAAAGGTGTCAGCAGATGGTGGTAGGCACAGAGGAAGTTTTTTTTGTTGTGTGGTTGAGTATGCTTCTAGGAACTCTCTCAAATATGATTTTTGAAAATAAACTTGTTCATTTGAACACACTGACAAGTTCTTCCTCAAGATTGTTATGTCATAAAGACATTGCCACCAATTTAGTGGAACCATGGTTTTGTTTCCTTTGGCTGGGAAAAGAGGGAGAGCGAATAAGAGGCAGTTACTTTCATCTGAAATCTTTTCATGTTCTACCTGGTTTGGGATATATCTACATTTAGGGATAATAGAAATCCTTTGTGTTTCAGTTTTATATTTTTAAAATTTTCATATCTAGTGCTAAGCATTAAAAATGCCTGGTCACAAAAACAATTTTAGCTGTTGAACATATTGGACCTACCTTAAAGTTCCATAGATTTCTACAATATTAATGAATAACAATGTTTGCTAGCAGCTGGAACTTACAGTAAACTTTGTGAAAGAATGTATCTTACTGGAGAGTACATCTCTTTCTATCTTTTCATTTTATTCCTTACTCGAAGGTCCTTGCCAGCCACACTGCACTGTTGCTTGAAGGGGCTTTCAATGAATACCAGAGCATTTTCTCATAGCTCAGGTATTCTGTAAACACACTCCCACCACTGTATCAGAAAAAAGTATATTTCGACTTAAATTCCTCTGTTTAGGGAAAGGAGAGTTTGCCTCGACCCTGCTAAATGCTATTCTTATTAAGGTTTTACAAGGAAGTAAGGCAATTTTTAGTTTTAATTATTTTTATAATTGTCTTGGATGAATACCTAAATACCTAAATCTGCTCTTTGGTTTTATTATTGGAGCATGGTACAGTTCCTAAGTACTGAGTAAAATGAATTTGTAAAGGAACAAATGAAGATCCATTTAGTTAAAAATAATATGATGTTCCCTGGATGAGTAGGAGACCATAAATGGCAATAAAATTACATTGTTATGCCTTTGGAATGACTACCTACCAAAAGCTTCTTTCAGATAAATAAGTAATGCTATACATCCTATATTTTTCAATACTAAGCAATAAAGCCTACAAAGAAAATATTTTAAATAATTTTAGCTGGACTCTGTGCCTTTGCCTAGCTCACATCTTTTGCCTAGAGAATGTCTAGTCAACCCATACAAACCTTGAGCTCAACCCTAGGTGAGTTTTTGCTCATCCTCAAGATTTAACTTAATTGCTGCTTTGTGGGATGGCTTTGATCTCTCAGGAGGAATTCTGTGCTTGGTGGCTGTCTGCATACCCAGCCTCTGTCCCCTGAACTCAGTGACCTCTTATGTGCTCTAATCATAGGCCAACATCTGTCTTTGTCACCTAATGAAGTTCATGATGTGTTGAGATTAGTTTTCTTGCCTCATTTTAAAACTGTATCTTTGAGTGGTTGGGGTTGTAGCTCAGTGGTAGAGGCTTGCCTACCTATCACTTGTGAGGCACTGGGTTTAATCCTCAGCACCACATAAAAATAAATAAAATAAAGGTATTGTGTTCACCTACAACTAAAAAAAGTCTTTAAAAATATAGCTTTGAATTTTTGTGCCAAGTATGTATCTGTTAAATGTTTGGTGAATAAATGGATGGGTGGACATTATTTTTGTATGTAAAATTTCCTACATGGAAAATCATCATCTTTACTGTCTTTATATTTAGAGTTCATAAGAGTATTAAATTGTGGACCATGGATTTCAGATAAAATAATTTGTATCCCTTTTAATTTTGAGGCAATATTTCTTAGACTTCAAATATTAATGCATCAGTATACATCAATATTTTTTGTGAAATGCTGTTAAGTTCTGTGTTTTAGTACAGTTTTTGAAGTTGAGATATTAATTATATATTTTACATTAGAAAACTTAACTGAAAATTTTATTGGCAGTTATTTTCAAAACCATGTTTTATATGTATTATATAAACAGAACATTACCTAGCGTTTGAAAAAAATGCTGTTGAATCCAAGGTCAGTAAATTACTCTTGGCATTTTCATCTGTAGCCTTGCAGACCTTTTGCAATACATTTATGTATAAATTTACAAGTAAAAAGGAGATCATGCTGCATATACTATTCTTTAACTGAGTATCACTTTTGAGTTGACCAAATTATCCAAACATTTTAGACTAGGAGCTGCCATTTGATGAACGTCTCTGTAGATGATTCTCCCATTGAAACGAGAAGGTCAACCATATGGAGAGGTTGAAAATAAAATCTGCTGGCCTTCAAATCCTTTTATCAGCTACCTAACGGGGTCATATGCTGACAATGAGGCTTCTGAGTGTAGTGAGTAAAGACAGATTGCAGAAGTTTTGTAATTGGGAATTGTTTTCTCAATTTATTCATTTTATTTGTCTTTTGTTCCTAATCCTAGGGGGCTCCTTGGACTATGCAAATTTATGTGGCAAATCTTAGGTACATCCCCAAAGGACTAGCATGAATTTACATATTCATGTATGAAATAAAGTATTTTATGACACATCAATCAAATATAACTCAGACATCAGTAAACAACTCTTTTCCCAAAGTAGATTTCTTCTAAATGGAGCTAAAGAGAGCTACTTTGTCAATAAAGTGAATGAATATTCATTTTTAGAACAGACATGATGTTTGGATTGTGTTAACCATATGTCTGTTAGTGAAAGTGTGAGTCACAAAGATAAAGTTTCATCTAAAAATAATATCTATAGAAAAAAAGAGATACATATACACATGGTACAATACTTTTTTTTCTGTAAAATTTTAATTCTTTATATTTAAGTGTTGTTATTTAAAATTTTTCCGTTATTAATAGATACTGGAGACATGGTTGTAGGAACCAAGAAGTAGAAGCAATGCAAGTTCCACTGGTGGATGAATGAATAAATAGAGAATACCCAAGCACTCACACATACACGCACAGGAATATAATTCAGCCCTAAGAAAGAAGAAAATTTTGTATGCTACACCATGGCTGAACCTTGAAAGTATTATGCTAAGTTTAGAGAGGCCAGTTGCAAAAAAAAAAAAACAAAAAAACTTAAAAGTGAGGCACCTAGTGTAGTCAGATTTATTGAAACAGAAAGGAGCATGGTAGTTTTGAGGGCCAAGAGAAGGTGGGGAGGAATGGGGAATTGTTGTATAATGGGTATAGAGTTTTGATTTTTCTAGATGGAAAAGTTCTGGAGATTGGTCGTGAATGTATTTGACACTACTGAATTTTACACTAAAAAATGATTAAGATGGTGTTTTAGTCAGCTTTTTCACTGCTGTGACCAAAAGAACTGACAAGAAAAATTTTAGAATAGGAAATCTTTATTTGTGGTTCATGGTTTCAGAGGTCTCAGTCTATAGATGTCTAACTCCACTGTGGTATGCTCTAGGTGATGCAGAACATCAGGGCAGAAGAAAAGTGGCTTAGCACATGGCACTTGGGAAGCAGGGAGAGCTCTGCTCACCAGGGATGAAATATAAATCCCAAAGGCATAATCCCCGTGACCCACCCCCTCTAGCCATACCTTGCCTGCCAACCGTTACCACCTAATTAATCCCTATCAGCAGGTTAATCCACTGATTATGCTAAAACTTTTATAACCCAATCATTTCACCTCTGAAAATTCTTGCATTGTCTAACACCTGAACTTTTGAGATACCTCCTATCTAAACCACAACAGATGGTGAATTTTATATTACATATATTTTAATGCAACTAAAAGAAGAGGAAAGAAATGTGGAGAGAAAACATACTTTTTAGAGTAATTTTGACTGAAGCTTATTTATTTTTAGCCATAATTATTTCTATAGAATAAAAGCCTTGGACTGGTCTTTGGGACTTTAGCAGAGTTATGTTATGATATGTAATTGTGAATCTACTGTAAATATGAATGAAAATGGTTAAGGTTCAGTGATAGATCATTTTTCCCTAAATTGTCATTTTCTATTTATTTTTGGTGGATAGCATTGGGCATAATAATCTATTGTTTATAGACTAATTCAAAGCTAACTAACACACTGACATCACTGTTTCCAAATGTGTTTAGTTTCATGATTATCACTCCATAACCCAGAAACAGTTATTACTCAAATATGTATTGATTGATTACTGTTGTGTCAAGGATTGGACTGAGTTCTGATTTATACGTAAGGTTAGTTTTGCCCTTAAGTAGTCTAAAATATTCTAAAATAAATTATGTTTGGGTTGGGGAGAATAACCAGTACACAGAAACTCACTGAATGAAGTACCATTGAAACTGTAAAAGGGGTAAATAAAGAGTCCCCAATGAGATTAAGTAGAAAGTTTTGGGAGTTTAGTGTTTCTATTTTGGGGAAGACTGCAGAAGAAGTAGTAGCTTTTTTGAGGAGGAAAGAAAAGATGGCATTATGCCTTGAGTAACCAACTTTATGATGGAGCAGTTTGCTAAGGTGAGGACAAAAAAGGAGGGATAGTTTTTAAGGAAACATATCTATTGAAATTGAAGTTTTGGGATGGGAAAATGGATATGCCTAGTGATGTCTGTGCAGTGGGACCAGAACAGGTGCAGAAAATGGAAACTGGGAATTAAAGTTTAAGAATTAACACAACATGAACAGCTCACAACCAAACCTAACCAAATCAGACCATCAGCAAAACAGAAAAAATACAAATGCAAACTTGAGTGGGTCAGAGAGCAAAGAGGAAAACCTCCATGATCATTTCAGGAAACCAAGGGAGCAGGGTAGTTTTGGAATGAGGAGGAAGCGAGAGGCATATTGGAGAAGGTGTGTAGCACAAGGTGCTGGGGATGTCCTGGTGGAGGGCATGTTGAAGGAGCTGTGGGACCTGAGCTACCAGGAAGTGGCTGCTGAGTAGAGTAGAAGGGAGGCTGTGAGCAGACAGCCTTTTCAAGAATTTTTACTACAAGGAGGATAGTGGCGTCAAAAAAATTATACTGGAGAGGAATCTGGGCTTAAGGTTTAAGGTTTTTGATTTGCTTTTTGTCTTTTTTTATTGTGGTAAAATATACATAACATAGATTTATTATTATAATAATCATTTTAAGAGCACAAGTCTGTGGTGTTATGTATATCCCTATTGTTGATCAACCATCTGCGTTATTTAGCTCCAGGAATTTTTTTTTTAATCATCCCCAGCAGAAACTCTGTACCCGTTAGGTACTCTACATTCCCTCCTCCCCTCAGACCCTGATAGCTTCTTATCTTCATGCTGTCTGCATGAATCTGCTATTCTAGATATTTCATATAAGCAGAATTATACTATATTTGTCTTTTTGTGTCTTAGCATAATGTTTTCAAGGCTCATTTGTGTTGTAGCATATATTAGAACTTAATTCCTTCTTATAGTTGAAAAATATTCCTTTGTGTATATACCAAAATTGGTCTATAAATTTATCTGTGAATTCTTGGGTTATTCTTCTTTTTAGCTATTGTGAATAATTTATCTGAGACCATTAGTGTACAAGAATTTGTTTGAATCCCTGTTTTCAGTTCTTTTCAGTATATACCTAGGAGTGAAATTGAGCTAGAAAATCAATACACACAAGAAAGTGCTGATAGTCTATTACTTTTGCTATAAGGGAGAGGTAGGATGGGATGGATTTGAAAGTTTGAAGAGCATGGAGAGGGTTTGAAATAGCTGTTGTCGAAGAAGAGAGCAAATGTTAACTAGGGAAATATGAAATTGTGTATTGATTACAACAAGGTTATTGTAGCAATAAGTAATTACTATTTTATGGACATGCAAGGAAAAAAAAGAAACAGTAAACCAAGAAGTCTGTTTAAAACCTCCCCTTATGATATTGTAAACCTCAAAATGTTGTTTACATGGACATCAGCAGTGCATAAATGCAGACAACCTAAAGTAAACTGTTATTTGCCTTTGGTGAGTAGATAAATTGCTCATCTTTAAACATGTCATTTACTGGAAAGAACACTTAACACAATAATTAATTCTTATAATTCTTTTGTCAAGGCTGTCATAATTTTCATTTAAAATGCATAGCACAAACAGCATTATACCAGCAATAACAGAAATGAGAAAGGGAAAATAGGCAGTTTTGCCATGTAATAGATTATCTGCCCATGTATGGTTGACTAGGTTTTACTCGCGTGTATACACAATATTGACTCATTTCTTTTGTTCATTATATCATATACACTATTTAATTCATTCATATTAACATCATTTTGTAAACATTTTTTTAAATGTGTTACTCACCTAGGCTTAACAGTAATAAGCCTTTCTATTATCTGGATTTTTGTATCCTCCTTCCCAGCAATTTATATATCTCACAAAGAAAGCTCCCCTGCCAGTGGTAGGAATTAAAACTGGGGTCTCAATGCTTGATAGGTAAGTGCTCTGCGACTGAGCCTCATTCCCAGCTCCAAAGACGTTGTTGTTTCCATTTTATAGATGTAAAAAATCAAGGATTAAGAAACTTCAGAGGTTTGCCTAAGATAAATGTGTTGAGTCAGGGTAAAATATCTGTAAGTATAAATAATATACATACCATTCCATCGTTGTTTTTTTAAATTTTTTCTCTTTATGAACATTCGCTAAAACTCACAACTGAAACATGAGATTACCAAACCAATTACTTAAGATCACGCAGCTTTTACTATGTATATTATCAAGCAATGGAAGTATATTTTAATACACACATTAGTTACATTTGCTAAAATGTTAGAATTATAGGAAATAAATCTCAATAGTATATGAAGTGATTGCATGAAGTTGGTCTGTGAATGATTTTAATTTTGTGTCATCAAAATCTTTTCAATATGAACTATTGATGAATATAATTTTTATAATGTATTCCAGTGTATATGTGTATGTGTGTATAGTTTTATACATATGCTGTTAATAGGACTTGTATGTTATAAAGTATAGTGATAAACATTTTATAAAGATTAGATTGACTTAATATGAAGATAATATCTAATGATTTCCTTCTTTTTATAGTGTTTTTCCTTGCCCACTTCTGGAGTGGTATACCCTACGTGTATAAAGTAATGATAAAAAAATAGCAGAAAGGCATTTTATAGGATGTGTTTAGTGTATTATTCAATTTTCTATGGCTAGGACAAAATACCTGACATAAGCAACTTAGATGTGGAAAGACTTATTTTGGTGTTTAGTTTCAGAGGTTTCAGTCTATAGTTGTTTGGCACCAAGGCAGAAGCATCCTGGTGGAAGGTATGGTGGAGGAAAGCTGCTTACCTCATAATAGTGATAATGTAGACAGAGAAGAAGGAAGGCACCAGGGACAAGATATATTTTTTCAGGGCATGTCCCCAGTGACCTCTTCCTCCAGTTTGGCCCAACTTCATACAGTTTTCACTACCCCCCAATGATGTCATCAATTATTAATCCACCAATGGAATAATCCACTGATGAGGTTAGTGCCTTCATGATCCAGTGTCTTCCCAAGAGCCCTATCTCCCAGTATTAGTTTGTTGGAGACTAAGACTTCAACACATAGGCCTTTGGTGGGCATTGTAGATCCAAACCATAGCATTCAGGCACTTTTAAAATCAATATTTAAAACAAATGTCCTTTGTAGTCAAGTTTATTTTTTCAAATCAATTCACACATTCCTGTGGAATAATCATTAGGTACAAAGCATTTTGTAGTAATTCTGCTTTATTTTCCACAAAATGTACAATATGACAATGCATACTGTTTTTCTGAATCACTGACCTTCTGTAGAACCTAATTTTGGTATAATATCTAGCTAAAGTTCCAGACACCTGGCCTTGAGAAAGTGCCTGCAATTAAGAAGAAGTAGTATTAGCATCAAAACCTCTTATAAAGCAGGATTTGCCCCGAGTTTGCAGCTCTCATCTGTGACTAGTATTTAAATTGTCTTTGGGAAAAGTGAAAATAGTGATAGTTTATCTCAGAAACTGTTTGTGCTGATGTTTTGGCATTTTGAAGAAAAACACAAATGCATAAAATCTAATTGAGTGTCAAAGAGAAACTGGCAAATGACTCTGTGATCTCAAGAAAACTTCTAAATACATATGTATGTTTTAATAGGCTGAATTCACTTGAATGTGTTTTTGTTTTGACTGCTTTTGTACATCAATTTGCTCTATAGCAACTGCCAAATAGAAATATTCTAAAAGGGAAGATAGAAAAGGAAGGACTTAGTGTGGAGTTTGTAAATGACTTTTGAGTCAGAGCAGTTAGACATTTTCCTTTGGATTCTAATAATTATTTAAGATGATTTGAAATGTATTTTTAGTTGTATTTTATGTACATGAATAATATTTTCCTCTATTTTTTTAGTTGGGTGAGTAACATGAATTTCCTCACCTGAAACAGCATCAGATTCAATTTGTCAAGGTCAGAACAAGAAAACTTTTTCCTCAGTGGTTCCTGTAAATGTAATGGCTAAGCAGAGGTGATAATCTACCTTAATTCCAGAGAATAAATAGGTGAGGAAGATAACATCATGAAAACTATTTATCAGTGAATCCAGTTGCTACTTTAGATTTCCATGAAACCAAAGAAGACAGTTTTCCATTTGTGCAGAAGAGTCAAGAACAGTCACTTTCTTAGGGTATTTTTCTTCATTTGCACACTCCTTTTCAGATTTATTTTAGCTGAATTAGTAGATGGTAACTTTGGGCTGTGTATGTTTCCATCTCATGCAGAGTAGACTTGATTTCCAAACATGTTATATCATCTCTTTTAGAAAGTAGGTTAAAATATGTGACACAAGAGGACCTAAATCTGGGAATGAGCACTTGGCTGGCAAGTAATAGGAAGAGAGGAAGAGAGCTTATCCTCATGCTCCTCTATGGGTCTAGAGCTGCTCTTTCAAATGACAATGAAAAGAGCAGCTAGTGTTTATTGAGAACTGTCTAGAACCTCGTTTGCCAAGAGCTTTGTATGTATTATCTCATTTAATCATCAGAGTAATCCTGAGTTAGTTATACTTGGGATCCCCTTTTAATAAATGAGGAAACTGAGACAGTGTGTGTAAATCTTTTATTCAAGGTCAATGCTAAAAATGGCAGATTCAACATAAGAGCTCAGGCTTTCTGACTAAAGAGCCTGTGTCTACTACACTGTATTGCCTCTCATTTTGGCAATAAATTTTTTGGCAGATGGTGATCACAGAAGTTGCTTAAAGTCACAACTTTTAAGTACTCTTTTTTCCTAAAGTCAAATTGTGTAGTTTGTATCCTAAAAAAATTATATTATCACTTTTGTAGTTTAGAAGAAGAAGGTGTGAAAATTTGAAATGTTATCTATTCTCATTTAATTTCCTACATTCCATGGAGAGCATTCCATACCCAAATCTAAATGTCATTACCAATTGTTGCTCACACTTACAAAAGGGAAAGTCTATGCTCAGTTTTGAGCAGAGGCTCCCTGTGTAGGAGGATGACAGTCCTCAGTAAAGTTTTGGCACTTGTATTTGGCAAGACATTCTGGGCATATGAGTGATTCATATGGCAAAAGCACTGCTAATCAAAAAGGTGCACTAGTATGAATATTAGCACCTCTGAGTGTTTGTGATATAGCAATAATGGAAGGACTGGAATATCTGACAATACTTTCTAAAAACACTGCACCACCACATTTAATGGTTAAGTATATTGACAGAGAAATTAATTTTTTGTAATAGTGTGTGATGATTCAGTACCAAGTTGTATGGGATAGAGCCAAAGTCTGTAATTGTATTTTAGAGGAATATTAAACAGTGCAGATGTGATCTCTGGTTTCTTAATGTCATGATTACATTGAGTCCTAATATAATACATTTATAATCATATTTACCATAGATGTGTAGTATTACAATGTGACAAGCAGAACTCTTAAATGTAGTAGGAAAAACAATTGGGAATTTCAAGCCTACGTGATTTCAAAATAATTCTTAACATGTCTTCGGGGACTATTAAAAGGCAAATGAAAGGAATTTTTTTTTACAAGGTATAGTTCAGTTGCAGTTTCCCTCCTTAGAATTCACATTATTGCCACAGCTTACAAATGACAAACATTTGTGGACTATGGCAGCAATCTGTTGGGTGTTTCAATCTATTTTGAGCTGAAATTGATTAGCAGTTTATGAAAAGTGTACAGAAAATTGCCATGCTTATCAAGGCAAATCAAGCCATAATTCTGCCTTTTTTTTGTACACCTGCAGCTATGAATATTTTTTGGTGGATACATTGAGATGTTCTCAAGAATATACATATTGGACTGCATATCATGCAATTTATTCTGATCTTACTGACAGTTTGCAAACAAAAACTCAAAACAAGATGCAACTGTGTGCAGCTCCTGAACCGTGGGTTCTGATTTTGGCATCTATGAATGCACTTGGAAAGGGGCTACAGCTGAAGAGGTGTGCTTTTGCTCATCTTACTGTGAAATATAATCTGGGCATTTGTTTGATGGATTTCATGAAATATGGAGGAAATCTGAACCAAAGGTTTCACTTGATTGCCTTTATTTTTGCCCCACCTTGGCAATAATAAGGAGAAACGAAAATCAGCTGCAGTTGATGATTTTAGTGTCATAAGTTAACCAGTTTCAAGAAGAATCATTAAGAATGAGCAAATGAGGAGGTGAGCAATGATGGTGAACTTCATTTCTGAGCAGAAGAGCCCTCCCTGTGGCAACATCTTCAAAGAAAATATTGTAGGCCAAAAGAAAAGGAGGAGGTCCGTAGACTACATGGAAATCATTGCTACTTGATAGGATTTTAAAAGTGTAAAACTGATATCAGAACAGGCTAGTTTTCATATTGTGTCTCCGGGGCAGAGTTGAGAATCAATATCATGAGATTAAAAAAATAGAATGAAAATTTACATGTGCCTTGGGCAAACTATTTACCTAAAGCCCATTTTAATTCCAGCAGATGTTTTAAGTGGCTCCATACAAGTAGCATATTGTGTGTGAGTATGTTACTTTGTGCCTGGGTCTATCTAGGAAAATATCTGAATCATCTTGCCAGATTCTGTATTTGCAAGGTGTCTATTCTAGATAAAATTCTGTATTTTAAATGAAAACATATTCTTAATAAAATCACCGTAAAGTAACTTCCTACGTGTTTGTAATGAGAAGGAGAAAATGTAAATCACTCATAATCTCAACTTTCAGAAATAACACCTTTTTAACATTTGAGACTACACAATCTGCCTTTTTAAAAAAAGTATGAATTCCATACAGTGAGCAGTTTTGGGACTTGCTTTTTTTTTTAAACAAAACCCTATGAACCTATTTATATGTCATTAAATATTTTCCTATACTATTATATTTTGAGCATGTATAGTTTTTATTATATTTATTATATTATATAGTTATATATATGTTTTATTATATATATACTATATAGTTTTTTAAATATATATTTTATATAGTTTCCAACATTACTTTTGATTTCTACATAGTCACATATTTACATCTTTCAAGTATTTGGCAGTTCACCACAGTAATAATCAGGGTCATCAATATTAAAAACTCATTTGTTGAAGTGAAACATACCATAGCGTCACATAATATTCACAATGTTTGTGAAACCACCACCTCCTTCTAGTTCCAGAACGTTTCTGTCACTCCAAGGTAAACACTCTTGCACATTGATGCATTTTCTTTCCTGACCCCAGCCCTTCTCTCCATCATTATTTCCTCCCCCTGCAAAACTAAATTCTTAGGCCTTCTTCAGGGCCCTGATTAGCCCCTAAATTCCTGCTTATACCCTTTGTCAGTTGGATCCATTTCTCAGTTTCTCTCCATTTATTATTCAAACTCAAGTCAGTTTTCTCTTCGTTTATGCAAACTCCTACCAACTGAGCCTGATTGATCTCTCTTCTGAAAACTCTTAGCACACATGTCTGCACTGTTCATTTGGCCCAGTTTTCATCTTATCTTGTAATGCCAATTCAGAAGCATGTGTTGCCCATAAATTATATTGCAAACAGTTTGAATTTTGCTAGATTGGTGTTTTTATCTATTTTATGTCCCCTGATGATTATCTTAGTACATAGCACAAAAGAAATGCACAAAAATTCTTGTCAAAATGAATAAAAGTTATTTTTTTCCTTAATAGACCTTAGCATAGTGCTTAGCACATACTAAGTCCTAACAAATATTTGCAGATTGATGTTAAGGTATTTATACTCTTACATAATTCTCTCCCTTGAGCTCTCAAATTCTTTAAAACTAACAGTAAAAGGTACTGTATGCATTCTTATTTATATGACTTTATTTGTGAGGTTCCTATTCATTTTTAGATACTGAGATTTATTGAACAAAGCAGTGTTCAGCATATGTAATCATTTATTTTTTCCTTTTTAAAATTTAAATTTTTTTTATACAAAATGAATGTTCAGTTGTTTATTCTTAGCCTACATCTTTCTATACTTGATACTTGTTTGCACATGCCAAATTCTAAATGTAGTATTCTAAAATATAGGATTGTGGTTTTACTTTTCTTTTCATAATGGTATTAGTAGCTAGTAACTCCAGAGTGACTTTTGGGTCCACTTTTGCTATTATTTCTTATAGCTAAGAGCATATTTTACTAGAGATATAAATTATATGATTTCTCCCTAAGCACATTTTCCTTGCACTGTGTCCATATCAACTGGCATCAGTAAGTAGAATGCATGTTTCCATAGAAACTAGAATAATAAATTGATATTACTGTGCCTAGAGTTACATTGTTCCAAGAAGACATTTGCAAAGAGCAAAAGAATGTGAATTTGTATGCTAAGTAATCTCAATTTTTACTGTTTTAAATGTAGGTATTTTTGAAAAGCTACACTTCATTCTCAGGAAACTTGTCTATCTCAGTACTTCTGACGAAATATTTGTAATTAGAATTTGTTTGATTTTCACCCCTCATTCTTCTGTTAGATGATTCCGTGGAAACTAAATGGAAAAAAAGTGCAGTGAGGTTAAGATTTGGAGCTAGATCTCTTCTAGTGTACTTCCATGTATGTCGGATAGACGTCTTTACGGCACAGGGGCCACTATTTATTTTTATTGTTCTTGTAATGAGCGACTAGGTTGAACTTAATTTTATTGACACTCCTTTTAAAAATAATTCAGACTGATTTCAGAAGAGAAATCTTTTCCATCAGAGAGTACTAAACTATGCCAAGTGGCATCCTTTGAGGAATGTACATTACCAGAGTGGCAACAAGGAATTTGCTCAAGCAGTTCCTATAGTGATTGCAAACTGGCTCCCTTCCCAGCTCTTAACAATTTCAGCATGGAGTTTTCTTGATTGACCATCAATCTTCAGCATCTCTGAACACATACATTATATGCACCCTCCCCACACATGCACAAACACACTTGGCCAGACATAAGATAAACAAACAAAAAAGTCTTATTAAACTCGAGGAACAGCCTACGCAGAGCAATTTAATCCTTTTTGCACAAATAAGATTTTTATTCTGTATGCCGTTTTGGAATATGGAAAGCCTATAAATCTTGATTTTTAACTTTTAGAAAGCATAGTCGAGCGTTGAATATTTTTAGTAGTTCAAATATTCCAGGTCACCTCATAGATTCACTGTAGTCTAAAACATACTACCGGACTAATCTTCTAAAATGAATTGGTGGCTGTCACTTCCAGGTTCAAGAGTTGTTGGCTTATTTATTCATTAATTACATCATTTATTTTTGGGACATTGTGTGTTAGGCTCAGTGTCAGAAACCTCCCTGAAGAAATCCCTGTACCTCTTCTGCCTCATGCACCACTACTTTATGTCACAGACATGATCATCTTTAATAACACGAATTTGGCCATATTACCTTCCTACTTAAAACCTTTCAATGAAGTCTCATTGTAATGTGCATGAATTTCAAAGTCCTTTGCTAACATTCCCTCTTTCGTCCATCATGTCTTATTGTAAACGTCACTCCTCATACAGTTTTTCCCAAGGACTCTATGTACGTAGGCCTTCCTGGTAAACTCTTCTGTTATATCTTTTCCTTACAGCACATTCACAGTTGTAAGTATGTATTTATTTGATTTCTTTATTATTTTCTGTCTCCCCTCTCGAGAATTATGTCAGGATGGCATTTATAGAGAGTTCCAAAATCTTGAGTCTGAAGTTTCTGTCTCATTAAAGAACATGTGTAGTGTGACCGGGGGTTTGAGAAAGATGGAAGTTTTTGGCCAGTTGGTATTAGAAAGATTTTAAGTGTTCAGCAATTCTTAGGACAATTTTGGGGTGAGCTGTGGGTGTAAGAGGCCAGAGTCAAGTGAGATGAAGTGAGGGTTGATAGATTGAAGTGTCTCTGTGCTGGTTTCATGAGGCACTTGGCACACAAGTCTCATTTCATGCTCTCCTGTGGCCCATTCTTGTCTCTACAGTAAAGCTCCTCTGCCCTCCTCTTCCCCCACAAAATAAAGCAAAACTCTCAAAACCTAACACACTGTTTGCTTTATTGTTTCTAATTCCCTTCCCTAATCATGCTGTGTAGGAGCCTCCTGCCTTGACCATATCCTCTTCTTCACTGTCCCCAGTGCCACCATCCCATGTCAGCTGTCTATACCATGAACATGGACAGAGTTGTGTGTGGCTCTCCTTGTACTTCACTGTGTTTTATCCTTTCTATTTTCCCAGCTAGACCTAAGCACCTAGAGGGCACAATCTTCCTTGTGTGTCTGTGTGATATCATTTCCCAGTGAAGTGTGTTAGACAGGGATGACATGGAAAAACACTTGATGATGAAAAGTGAGAAATTTTTCTCATGTATAGCTGCCAAATAGAAACCAGCCACACAGCATGTATGAAATGCTGTAAGGTGCTAATATTTTACTGTTTATGAAATTAATTATTTGATTACTTTGAGTATAAAATGATTGTGTTGCTTCTTATTTCAGTGAGAAACTGATGGGGAGAGATGTGGTAGACCTCTGAATACCATAGTGGGATAGACAAGGCTCATTTTTTTTTTGGTCTGAAATATAGTTTTTTAATTTCTATGCCTGGTTTCCTGTGTCACTTTGTCTTGTCATATCAACTGTCAGAATGATTAATATATAAAAAATCATTTGCCATGGTCAGGCAACAATACTTTTTATTTTAAATTTTAGATAAAACAAAATAATAGATTTTTTTAAAAATAAAAGTATATTCAAAGAGTACTACACACAAAGTAATCTTTATAGGTTAACAATATTTTAACATCTTATGAGCCTTAATTATTAACACTTGTTATTGAATCTCAGATGTACAGAAGTTAATAAATGTTTTGCTCAGTCAGACACAAGACTAGCAGAGAGTATGTTTTAATAGGTAAGTATTACCTGGACAGTGGCCAAGTAAGTGGAATTTGGGATTTCCTGCTCTTGCCAGAAAGCAGCACAAAGACATGGCAAATGGCAAGACATATAACTAAAACAACCATAACCAGTTTGATTTCCTCATTTGCAGTATTTTATTACACTTATTCATCCAGCAGATGTTTATTCAGTGCCTGTTACGTTGTGTTGGAGGCTAGAGATAATTACAAAGGGGATGAGACAAGCAGTCATCCGCCCTTGTGGTGCTTAACATCATCTTCATTATGCAATTGAGATGCGATTCTCTGGCACTTAGCTCCCTTGCATGGTGCATGTTTGAGTCATATGCCCTGTGAGTTCTTCCTGATGGATTGATAATATAGATATAAGTTGGTAGCAGTTTTATGTGTATTTTTACACTTAGATGTCTGCACATGTGACTTGTATCCAAGAAAAATTCAGAAAATGGTTAGCGAGAGGCTACCCTGATTTCTCAGTTCATCAGCGAGATAGCTGTTTGGTAAAAACTTGATACAATTATTTAAGCATGTGGCTTCAAGATAAAACTTAGACACAGTTTGTGCGTATCCTCCCTCAACAGAGAATTCACAGAGAGATATCTGGTAGTTTGCATAGGTTAACAAGACTTTTTTCCTAGTTCTTTTATTTCTCTGCCCTTTTTACTTCGTCCCAGGCTCTTGGGATTTTAACTAGACTTCTTCTCAAAGATGACTTCTTCTCAAAGTCATCTTCCAAATGATTCATTTGGGTACCAAACTATCCCTTGATTTACCTGTGTCCTCATACTTTCTCTTTGACTTTTTTAGTGTAGTAGGAGACATTGTAAATATCTGTTCTGAGCCTTTGCAATGTGAAAATGACAATATACTGAAGATACATTATAATATTCTTAGAAAAAGTAGCTGCAGAGTTTCTTTTTTCTCTTTTTTTCTTTACTTTTTTCTTTCAGTTCTGAAAGTCTATGGGAATAGACTTTAATAGATATTGAACTCAGACCACTGGGATGTCTGAGATATTACTTTGAACACACTTTGAAGTCAAATAGAATGTGCCTTTTAAGGTCAGAGTCTATATTTAATATAAGAGCACTGGATTAATTGGCAGAGAGGTTAAGATTGTATAATGCAGGAAATCTTGAAAAATTAAGTATAGGGTCTCCTAGTTGGATGATGGAGTAAAGATTAGCATATATAATACTTCCTTTGATTCCTCTGTAGGGTTATAGCATATCTTCTTACCTTGGCAGGAATATTAACTTATCAGGTGAATTCACATATGATCAGTCACTTTGTGTCCAGAGCACGTAAGAACTCTGAGGACAACTCTCAGGGCACATCTAGCTTTTAGTGGTGGTGATAAAAGCCAGATTGGATCCTGAAATCTACAGTCTTTTTTAAAACAAGGTAGAATGAGAGATTTGGAGAGAAACAAGCATATCTAAAATAATTAAACATTTCCAGAAAATGAAAGTGATTTCAACAGCATGAAGTTAAGACTAAAAGAGAGGAGGGCAAGAGCCTGGGAAGGACACTAAAGAACAGAAATCAGGGATTTTGTAAAAATGGCAGGCAGCTTGTGTGCTTAAGCACTATTTCCTCAAGGGAACTTTCCCCATCTGCTTGGAATGGGTTAACATGCTTTTTAAATTTCTCTATCACAGGTGCCTTTTCTTTCATGGCCACTATTGAGTAGCAACTATAATTATTTAATGACAATCTGTCTTTCTCCATTATACTGTTGTTCATTGGTGTTCCCAATAGATATCAAAAAGGGCCAGGGGTGGTATAGCTCAGTGTTACGACAGTTGCCTAGTATATGTTGGATCTTCCTTCCACACCCCCTCCCCCGGTCCTGCCACACATACACTCAGGGAAAAACAAAAGCATCATGGAACATGGCACAATCAGGGATTAAATGCACTAAAACTAGATCAAAATAGAAAAATTGGAATGACAGAACATGAGAAGAGTGAAAAACAAATGGTGTTCACATTATCATGTGAGAGAAAAAATGAAAACCCTACAATTTTTGTTGTTTCCCCAGATGAAAAACAGACAACAGAACTGAAAATAAACATGACATATTTTTAACACCAAGAGGCCAGTATATTTTCTTTGTATTGTTGAAACATTCAGTTAAAGTAAACTTTGTTTTTATCTCCCTTCTTTTCAAATACTTTTATATCTGATAACTTTTTACCTTACTCTATTACAAGGAAATATGAGTAAGAATTTATCCCTGATTTCTTAAAACACAAACAGAAAACTATTGAAAATATACTAAGGGAACTTAGTATAAATGGTTGCAGTATGAAATAAAAGGAGTAATTTTTGACTCTTAAACTCTCTTCTGCCAACTTTAATGTATGTTTTTCCCTATTTGAAGGGTCATTGAAAAGAAACCCTTGAACTATATTCACTGGCCTTTAGTGAAGAATGTCAACATAATCCAAACTAGTAAAATGTTACTGTCTTTATCAGAATGTTAACTGATTTTGCTCTACAAAGCTGCCCAAGGAGAACAATTGGTGAAGAGGTGAGGTAGAGTTATATATAGTGTAAAAACTTGTAGATATGATGAGTTTGGATAAAATTTGTAATTCAAGGCACCTCTTACTAGAGATTTTCATGCTAAAACCAACTCAGTTCATGAGAATTGACATCAACCAACAGAAAGCCTATTTCTTTCCATTTCCATCAAAGCTGTCATTCAATAAAAGTTTTACTTGAGCCAGGTGCAGTGGCACGCACCTGTAATCCCAGTGGCAAGGTAGACTGAGGCAAAAGGTTCTCAAGCTGAAGGCCAGCATAAGCAATTTATTGTGACCCTGTCTTAAAATAAAAACAAATGGGCTGGGGACATAGTTTAATGGTAAAGGGCCTCGGGATACTCCTGTACCTCCCTGTCAATCCCCAGTACCCCCCCAAAAAGTTATACTTAATGTAGGAAGTGTTCATTATAGTTTATTTGACTAACTTTTGCCATTTGTAGTTTATTCTGGCTGAAAATGAGTTTAATTTGGCTTGTTTGGTGTATTTTTAAAACATTTAAAAATATTAAAACAACAATGGAAGGAAAGGCTTGCTTCATTATGGTTTGACTGCTAGACTGGTCTATTCTTTTAGTCAATGTGGAATTGTAACTTGCTTAATTACAGAATTAATACATAATTGGTTGAGATTGCCTATCTGGGAAATGCTGGAAAGTTGGTATAGTAGAATATCTATTGTTACTGGAGTCAAATAACTTAAATTTGAGACCAACTTCTTATCAAGTGACCTTAGGAATATCATTTAAATTATTTAAGCCCCAGTTTTCTTATCTGTAGAGAATAGAAACACTTCAAAGGGCAAGAGGTAGTATTTATAAAATCACTTTTGAAATTGCAAATGTTTAAAAACATATAAAATGGACTATTTGAGAAAGGCATTTGTAATGCATGCAAACCTTGGAATTTTATCAGTAGACTAAATTTAATTTCTAGAATTATAAAGGTCTTTTTCTGTGTCAGAACTAGGCAGTAACTTCTCAGATGATAATTGCACTGAATGAGGTCAAGTTTGAATTAACAGGACAACTCCATACATAGTTTGGAAAAATAAAGCTAGGTATTTTCTATAGAAAAATTTGTTTCTCCATTATAGCCTTTGGTGCCACACAGTGGGTTATGTTTAAAAAAGTAAGGTGTTTGTATTATAATTATTATGATTTTTTTCAGGAAGAAACATAGAAGAAAGAAGTATATTTGTTTTGGAGAATGGGTATATAGTTTATTTATTCATGTATATTCTGCATACAGTGTTTTCAAAAATTGCTTCTTGTCCCTATATTCTTTTTCCCATACTTATCTAGTAACGAACTTGATTTAACTAATGCTAAATGGAATAAGAATATATTCTAAAACCCCACAAGTATTTAAAATATTTGGATCAATTCAAAATCAGTTTACGCATTTAGGTATCTATGAAAGATGAATTGTGCATTGTTTTAAAGAATGTCCTAAACTGAGTATTTATAGTTAATTATCAAAATATATATATTATTTCATGAATATTTTCTCCAAATGAAGAATTATAACTCTTTCTAGGCCTTGAATGTTTACTACCAAGTCATGTAACTTTATGGTTATGAGTGATTAGTTTGTCACTAAATTCTCTTTTCATCTTTGAATTTTTCCAGTGAGATCAGGGTTGTAAAATGAAGCTTATTTCACTCATTTATCTGTATGAGAAAGCTGAGTGACAGAATATAAAGGCATCATTGCTGTCAGGTTTCTGAGTCTGATTTATAAACAGCTAGACTTGGACGGCTGATGGCCTGATTTATTCTGGGAATTATCAAACATTTAATGTATGATTCTTTCCAAGTGGGGAAATGATTAGTTATTTTATAACAGTATAAAAAAAATGAATCCATTGGTCTGAGAAGATAGATCTGATCTACATTTTGTCATTGGTTTAATAGTCATGCCTTTTTATAATTAAAAGAATAGTGAGGGCTGGGGATATAGCTCAGTTGGTAGAGTGCTTTCCTCATATGCACAAGGCCCTGGGTTCAATCCTCAGCACAACCAAAAAAAAAAAAAAGTTATAACCAATTAAGGGGAAAGAGTATTGCATCAGTATTTAAGTAGAGGAAACTTCTCTAACATTGGAAACAGATGGTTCCTGGGAAGGCTTACCTATAAAATAGATTGTATCCTCCTTCCCCCATTTTTGTATGTCTCAGTATTTTTTTTTTTATTCCCTACAGAAAAAGAAAAGAAATGGGAAGATCTTTAGAGTCTGTCTATATGATCTGGATTCAGAAATCTTTTCAAAGAGAGACGACAAAGGGTTAGGGTACCTGGGGGGAAACAGAGAAAGCCATTATATATGTGGACTTATCTACTTTTGGTGCAGGTGAAAACGGTTTGAAGGTTTGCATTTTGTAAAACAGAAATTCCAGGGAGGAGTGGAACTGAAGGTAACCAATGTCATGGCAGATGATCTCTGCTCTTTCAAAGTGATCAGTGGGACATTATTTACAGAGAAGTGATCACAAGTCCAAAAAGTGATCAGGTCCTTGTGGTGTAAAATAAGGGGTGTAGAACTGAGTGTGTGTGTGGTGGGGTGTGGGGGTGGGGTGGGGTGGGAATCAGAGCTGCTTTTAAAGGCTTAGTGTTTAACCTCAAAGATCTTGCAAAGACATTTCCCGTTCAGCAGATGTTTATTAGGCATGTACAATTTGCCAGACACTTTTCTAGGTGAGGACTACAGCAGTGCTAACTCCAGTTTGTACCCCAAAGGAATTGATATTCTTCAGGGAAAAACAAATGATGAATGATAAGGCCTAATGGTGATATGCACTTAGAAGAAAACCAGATGAAGATCAGAGGTTAAAAGTAGGCAAGCGCCTTATACTGACTGGTTAGGAAGGGCTCCCCTTCATTTATTCATTGATCTATGCATCTGTTCATATTACTAATTTAATGCCACATTAACTGTTTCAAACAAGACAGATGGTATTTCAGGTTTTAGGGAGTCATGTAATGGTTGGTATTGATTTAGATAAGATTTTCCTATTAAACATTGAGTGAAGTTCAGATTCCTTTCTAGATCACAAAAATCCCCTTCATCCAATGTTAAAATATGACTGTGGCACTAATGATAGGAAACTGCGATCTGGTTCTTAGGAGCAAAAGAAATCAAGATACAGCAAGGAAAAGCAGAAAATGGTCTACCTGGATGCCTGGCAGCCATCCTGTGGGCAGATTTACAAATAAGCTGGTTTTGTTTCTCTAGACTTTCAGCACTCTAGACTTGTCTTGCTTTCCCTCACTGCCCTTGTTGGCCTCTGCCCCCCAGTGGTTTTAGTCTTAGAAAGTGCACATTCCAGCATTTTCTTTCCCTTTGGTTCTTCCTCTGTAGCCATCTGAGGGGAGCAGCAGTTTGATTGAACTGCTTTTCTTAAGTGGATGAGATGCACCATGTGAGCACAGGTGTAGTCTGAAAAAGGAATTTGTGTTTTCGAAAGAGGACACTTAAATCATTAATTACTGGGGTTTTAAGCTGCCTGACATAGCTAAGTGTAGACAGAATGCAGAGGAACATTTGGGGTAGGAGGCCACTAGGTTGAGAGGGTCCACACTGCCTTTCAGTCTGCTGCCCAGGTAGGATAATGGAGCCTTATTTCCAACTGTCTCTTATGAGAAAACAAAAAAATAAAATCAAAAACTCTGGAGTTTTCTTCTGTGATAACTTCTAGGCCAGTAAAAGAAGAGAGGCAGAGAGAAGGTACAGAAAGTATTTTGTTCTTTGCCTTTTATAAGTAAGATGTTGGTGACTGGTAGTGAGGATAGAGTGTGTACTACTCAGGTCGGTAGTGTGACCTGCCAGGATATGTTAAGTACAGAGCCAGTAATGACCAAAACACCAATGATATTGATAATTATGTTTTCTGACTAAGTGTGCTAGAGCTTCCATGTACACTTATGACATCATTGAGCCCTTAACAGTCCTGTGAGGTGCATAGTGACACCATCCACCAATAAAGAAGGCAGCATACTGGAAGGTTATGGCATCTGCCTAAGATTACATAGCTAACAAGTGGAGCTGGGATTCAAATCAGCTTTGTTCGTTTGAGATTGAAGTACTTTTGTCTTCCCTACCTTTTATCGCAGAAATAAGTGATAATTCAGAGGAGCTAGTTTCTTGTTACTCTTGAGCTGTTAACTCAGGATAACTAAGTGGCTCCTGTTGTCCTGTATGCCTAGGCAAACAGACCAGGGCACAGAGAAGAAAGACTGGCAGCGAAAGTTCTCGGTGAGTGATTTTTCTTCCCATATCAGCTCACCAAACTCTAAAGATATGCTCAGAGGTGTGCTTGTAACTCAGATTCCAGAACACCAACAAGCCTCTGGGCCCTCTGTTTTTGGGCTGTGTCTTGGACTTGCTGGAAATTGGGTTCATTCCCTGTCTTGAGTATTTACAGTGGAAACATGAGCAATAAATTAGTGCACTGTGGTGACAACCCCATTGGTCCTTCTCATGCTCAGTACTAACAGGGCTGATTGTTGTAGATTTTAGAGAAAGTTTTATCTGTTATTCACACCATTTAGCTGTTTGTATTTCCTTCTGCATGGGGACAGTTTCACTAATTGTTTGCTTTTATCCCTTATAAAAATACCTAATGAGAAATTTGTGGTTTTAGTGTTTTTGTTCTTCTTAGGTCCACTGACAGATCTTTGGTTGTGGTTGAATAACCAGTTACTCAGGTATTTCAACAATTGGCTGCATTATTATTTTTTCTTCTTTTTGAGGGAGTTGGGGAATAACAGTGCTGCCCAGGTTGCTATATTGGAATGTGGAATGATCTGACGTTTTCAACTGAAAACTCCTTAAGGATGTGGCAAAAAAATTTACCTTTAGCAGCTAACCTGTCAGCTATTCTTGGGTTTTCCAATATTTCCAAGTTGGCCAATTTTTTCTTTTCTTTTTTATTATGTGTTTATTAGTGAATTATAATTGAGCATAATAATGAGGTTCACTGAGACATATTCACATATGCACATAACATAATTTGCTCCATTTCTTTCCCTAGTACTTTTCCTTTCCCTCCTTCCCTTCCTTAATCCCCTTTCTCAACTTCACTGGTCTTCTATTTGTCTGTGTGCCTGTCTGTCTATAATTGGTGCCTTATAATTACACATAAACATGAGATACATTGTGCTTTATTCATACATGCAGATAGCATAATTTGGTCAATTTCATTCTGCAGTTCCACCCTTTTCCCTCCTGTCTCCCCGCCCCTCAGTCACTTCTTTTATTCCATATGTGACATGAGGTATTGGAAGCAGCATTCTTTATGTTGTGTATTACTTCATCCAGATGTGTATGTTTTAGCAAAGTCTGAAGCTGGAGGAATAGAACAATTCCACTCTGATGGATTTGCATATAGTTTTTGATATGTCTTCTGTTATAAAAATGATTCTTCTACAAGTATGCTGTTGCATCAGAAACTTCATCACCATTGAAGGCCAAAGGAATATGTGGACAGAGCTCAAGGGCAGGAATCTAGATGGCCCATGCATTGTTTCATCTGTGATACTGTCTAGAAATGTAACCTTTGATAAATTTGTTTATTTTGTTTTCTAGTTTTTAATTAAAGCTATTATGAAGATGTCCTTAAGGGTACAGTTTAGATCTCACATTCTATAATCTAAGACTGAAATAAAATAGAATGCAAAGAAGTACATTCTAGGAATGAGGAACACAGATTCTCCCTTTATTTTGTCAGTTTATGTTTCATGTATTTTGATAATGTTATTAAGTACATAAATGTTTATAATTGTTGTACCTTCTTGCTGTTTTGAACCTTAGCAGATGGTATCCTCCTTGATCTCTTATAAATTCTTTTTGAGTTAAACTCTGTATGGTCTGATATTATTATATCTTCCTTTGCCCTTTTTTTGGTTACTATTTTTCCCATTCTTTCACTGTCAATCTACTTCTGTCTTTGGATCTTCTGTTTCTTTGTAGATAGCATCTCCTTTGATCACATATTTCTATCCATTCTGCCTGTCTCTGTATGTTTTTAAAATTTATTTATTCTATTTAGGTTTGCATGATAGCAGAATGCATTTTGATTCATTGTACACAGATGGAGCACAACTTTTCATTTCTCTGGTTGTACATGATGTAGAATCACATCATATATGTAGTCATACATAAAGCTAGGGCTATGATGACCATCTCATTCCACCATCTTTCCTGTCCCCATGCCCCCTCCCACTTCCCTCCTGTTTGACCAAAGTTTCTCCATTCTTCCTTTGTCCTCTCCATTATGAATGGACATCCACTTATCAGAGAGAACATTCAGCATTTGGTTTTTTGGGATTGGCTTACTTCACTTAGCATGATATTCTCCAACTCTATCCATTTACCTGCAAATGCCATAATTTTATTCTCTTTAATATTCTTTTGTGTATATATATATACCACAGTTTCTTCATCCATTCATCTATTGAAGGGCATTCTCTTTTAATTCTCTTTTAATATTCTTTTGTGTATATATATACCAGTTTCTTTATCCATTCATCTACTGAAGGGCATCTAGGTTGGTTCCACAGTTTAGCTATTGAATTGAGCTGCTATAAACATTGAAGTGGCTGCGTCAATGTAGATCGCTGTTTTTAAGTCTTTTGGGTATAGACCGAGGAGTGGAATAGATGGGTCAAATGGTGGTTCCATTGCAAGTTTTCTAAGGAATCTCCATACTGCTTTCCAGATTGGTTGTACCAATTTGCAGTCCCACCAGCAGTGTGTGAGTGTGCCTTTTCCCCCACAATCTCGCCAACACTTGTTGTTTATATTCTTGATAATTGTCATTCTGACTGGCGTTAGATGAAATCTTAGGGTAGTTTTGATTTGCATTTCTCTAATTGCTAGAGATGTTGAACATTTTTTCATATATCTGTTGATCGATTGTATATCTTCTGTGAAGTGTCTGTTCAGCTCCTTGGCCCATTTATGATTGGGTTATTTGTTTTTTTGGTGTTAAGGTTTTTGAGTTCTTCATATATCCTGGAGATTAGTGTTCTTATCAGATGTGCGTGTGGCAAAGATTTGTTCCCAGAATGTCAGCTCTCTTTCACTTCATTGATTGTTTCTTTTGCTGAGAAGAAGCTTTTGAGTTTGAATTCATCTCATTTATTGATTCGTGATTTTACTTCTTGTGCTATAGGAGTCTTGTTAAGGAAGTAAGGTCCTAATCTGACATGATGAAGATTTGGGCCAATTTTTCTTCTATTAGGCGTTGGGTCTCTGGTTTGATTCCTAGGTCCTTGATCCACTTTGAGTGAGATAGGGATTTAGTTTCATTTTGCTGCATATGAATTTCCAGTTTTCCCAGCACCATTTGTTGAAGAGGCTATTTTTTCTTCAGTGTACATGTTTAGCTCCTTTGTCTGGTATAAGATAACTGTATTTAAGTGGGTTCATCTCTGTGTCTTCTGTTCTATACCATTGGTCTGGTGCCAGTACCATGCTGTTTTTGTTTGTATAGCTTTGCAGTATAATTTAAGGTCTGGTATTGTGATGCCTCCTGCTTCACTCTTCTTGCTAAGGATTACTTTGGCAATTCTGGGTCTCTTATTCTTCCAAATGAATTTCATGATTGCCTTTTCTATTTCTAAAAGGAATTTTAAATGTCTTCCTTTGTATTTAGTTGAGTTTTAAAAAAAATAGTGAAACATTTAAATTACTTCTTCATTTCCTTTCATGTATATTGTATAGCTGTTTTCTTTGTGGTTCCCTTGAGAGCTGCATTTAACATCCTAAAGTTGTACCATAGTAATTTGCATTATATCAGCTTAACTTCAGTATCAAGCAGGAACTCTGACCTTTGAGCAGTTCTGCCCTACTCCTTTTGTTTTTTGAAGTTACAAAATTACATCTTTATGCCCTGTGCATTCCAAAACATACACTAACCATCCCTTTGAATTATTAGTCTCTTAAATTATGCAGAAAAAATGTGGAGTTATAAATCAAATAATAATACTAGCTTTTAGACTACTTCATTTACTGTATTTACTATAGTAAATATAAATATCCTATATTTATATTTATTTATATTTAGATTTATATTATATTTAGATTTACATCTTATATTTACTATAGTAAATATAGTAGTAAATATAGTAAGAAGTATTTGCTATATTTCTTCTATCAGGTTGAAAACTTTAAAAAAAGTCATAAATTGTTGTTATAATAATACTAGCTTTGAAAATTGCTCATGAATTTACCTTTACTGAGGTCTTTTTCTTATGACTTTGAATTACTGTTTATTGTACTTTTGTTGTACCCTGTAGGTCTTCCTTGAACAGTTCTTGAAGGGCAGATGTAGTAGTAACAAAATCTCTCAGCTTCTGTGTGTATCTTGATTTATCCCTCACTTTTGAAGGACAGTTCTGCCAGATATAGGATTCTTGAGTGATACTCCACACCTCCCTTTTAGTATATTGGCCCACTGCTTTTTTTTTTCTCTTTTGTTACTGTGATGGATCCCAGAAACTGTGCATTCTAGGCAAGTACTACTGAACTGTATTCCCACCCCTTTAAATTTTTTAGTTTGAGATAGGGTCTCACTAAGTTATCCAGGCTAACCTTGAACTTGTAATCCTCCTGTCTTAGCCTCTTGAGTAGCTGGGATTATAGGCATGTGCCATGCCTCTGGCTTGGCTTCCAAACTTTCTGATGACAAATCTGCGGATAATCTTTTGGAGTGTCTTTTGTGTGTGAAGAGCAGCTTCTCCTTTGCTACTTACAAGATTGCTTCTTTGTCTTTGGTTTTCAAATGTTTGATTATAATGTGTGTGGGTCTCTTTGAATTCACTTAACCTAGAGTTTTTTAAACTTCTTGGATGTTTATAGTCCTGTCTTTCATCAAATTTGGGGGTTTCAACCATTATTTCTTCAAATAGTGTCTCTCCCTATTTTTCATCTCCTTTGGGACTCCTTTAATGCATGTGTTGGTCTACTCAGTACCTACGTTGGTCTATTTGATAGGGTCCCTTTAATCTCTATTCGCTTTTCTTCAGTCTTTTTCTTTATATTCATCAAACTTGATTATTTTATTGTTCTATCTTGAAGTTTGCTGATTCTTCATCCTGTTTTTTAAAGCCTTTGTCTAGTAGACTTGCCATCACATCTTTTTCAGGGACAGTTTCTGTTGACTGATTTTTTTTCCCCTTAAATGGGCCATACTTTCTTGTTTCTTTATATCCTTTGTGACTTTGTTGTTGTTGAAAATTGGACATCTGAATCTGATAATGTGATGGTGGTGAAAATCAGGTAAATCAGATTCTCTCCTTCCTCTGGGGGCTGGTGTTTTTCCCTTTTTCTTATTCTTTTCTTTTTTTCCTTTTAATTGTTGTAGCTTGGCTGGGTACTAAGGATCAGCCTTAGGTATGAACTTAAGGTCTTCTCAGATTTCTTCTGAGACTACATCTTTTCCTACGTATGCACAATTACTTTCTAATTTTTTCCATATGTGCAATCATTTTTGAATACTCTACTTTTTCATGTCTGGCTCTCAAAGGGGAAGAAAATAAGCTGGGAATGCTGGTCATATAAATCCCCTGACAGTCACTTCAGCTAAAGGAAGAGAGACTTGCACTAAGGGGGGAGATGCAACAGTGGCCACCCACTTCTCTGCACTTTTTTGATCAGAAGCAGCAATTAGTAATCAGAGCATAGGTTCCTAATATTTATGATAGGATCCTTTCTGTCTACCCTGGCTCCCAGAAGCTGTGCGTGTGCAAGTTGTTCCGGGAGCACATATATGGTTGCCTGACACAGGGCTGGAAATGGCAGATAAGTAGTTGCTACTGTACTAAGCTAAAAGTGACTAAAATAAACTAAATTTGATCTGAATCCTTCAATAGTCCAAAATAGTTACCTCAGAAACATTCTGCCAGTGGAATTGTTGTCTAGGTGGGGAGAAAGATTCCTGTTACTACCCTACCATCTTCCCAGAATCCTAAAGAAAGGGAGGGAGACAGAGTATGTGTTAATAGGAGGTGGCTTTAAGGATCAGTTGGTTGTTTACAATGTCTTAAAGACATCTTCTGCTCCTTCAAGAACATGCATAGGAATCTAGTGGGGTCTTTAGGCTTGACGGTAGAAGCATGAATCCTAAACTGGGCAGCTGGTAATTCAGAGGATTTTGGTTTAAGATACCTGTTTAAGATACCATTTTAGGAATAACTGAATTCTCTTGCTAGTTTATTACATGGAATATATGACCAGGGTCCCTAAAAGAATAGATAGCTGAGACCTTGTTAAGCTTATAAACAATTTCCAGGAATTTCTTTTGTTGCAGTTTTTTTTTTGACCTTATTTTTGCTTTTGATATTTGTGCTTGACAATTAATTTCCTCAGTGGATCCCATTTGTTTTAAGATTTCCTTTCATACCTGGTTGTGATGTCCAGGGAAAGGAATCTACACTCATCACTTATTTGTGGTTGCCAAAAAAGAACTTCAGGGTTACAAATGGCTAAATTAGATAAGATTCAGAAATCTTATGAATCAGAAATTCTCATCTCTCTCATTTAACCAGTCGTGTGATAAGTTTTTTAGCATTTTTGGAGTTTTTCCCCCAGTTGGGGTAACCCAACTGGTGATGGTGATTAATGAGGTAATACATACAATATCCTCTTTATACTTCTTGAGACAATGGTTAGAATGAAGGGAGAGTTTGGTTGTGATTAGATTTTGCCTGGCACACTTCTGCCTAGGCAAGTGTGGAAGAAGCCAGTGATATTAAATGTGAACCCTCTGTAGTATAGGAGACACAGAAACTGCTGATGTGGAAACATGGCTCAGGCTGGGACAATAGGATTATCTTTCTTAAGGATTTGAGTGTTGATCCTGCAACTGGTCTTGATATGAAGGTGGAACTTTGCAAAATGTTGAAATTTGAGAGCTTTGGCCACTTTTCTCTATCAAATGGTTCCATTAACACTCGCTTGATTCTCTTTCAGTTCCATCCCATATCCAGTCCATCAGCAAGAGTTTTCAGTTCTACCTTTATAATTCATCCCAACTCTGACTTCTCATTTTTACCACTTTCTGGTTATTGCCACTGCCCACCAGTCTCTGAGTATCTGATTTCTACTTCTGTCTGTGGTCTATGGTCTCTTTTCTTTTTAGCAATTGGAATGATCCTTCTATAGTGTGTTCTCTGATGTCCTTGATCTACTATAAACCTTCCCAATATCTTCTCATCTCACTCTTAGTAAACACTAAATACCCTTAAGATGTCCCATGGGTCATGTGTGATCCAGCCCGTGGGTATCTCTCTGTCATCTATGATGTTCTTTCTCTTTTCTTTTAGAGATGTTTGGTGTTCAAGTATGTATGCCTCCAGGCTTTTACATTCACCCTTTGCCTAGAGTGTCCTTCCCTTGGATAATTATGTGGTGCCCTCCCTGCCTCCCTGTAGTTAGAACTGTATAAATAACACCTTTTCAGAGAGACCTGTCTTGACCAAATGCAAAATATCCTTCTTTCCCCTACGCTCTCTTTTTCCTTACCAGTTTTATTTTAACTTGTAGCAGTTATAGTTAATATTTATTTCTCTCCCACTAGGAAATGTAAACTCCATAAATAATGAATTAATAAATAAAACCAGGGAAAAATCACAGATGTTGAAAAATATGAAATTTTGTTATTTATAAAACATATATAGCATATCTACTTTATTTTAAGGTGATTTTTGTTTTGTATTTTACTATTTAAAATCCAGTCATATCATACAGTTGATATCTGCATTTCATATGGTAAAATAAGCTCTTGAAATGTTATTGAATAGCTTTATCAGCATCTCATTCTAGATTATAAATTTTCAGCAAGGTATTGTGCATACAGGTGGTAAGGTAACTAACACATTTCCTTATCAAGTATTTAATAACCATAGATTTGTATTTTGTTGATTAGATCACTGGGCAGAGAATTTTGCTTGTTACTCTGTTATTCCATAGAGATTAGCTGCTTCTTGGACATTATTTTCAATGTACTGTAAACTGTAAGTCATACTACAAATGCTTTGTGGGTAGTGGTTGTGATTTTTTCAATTGTATTCATTTATCAATTTAGCAAAATATGGTGATATGTAAAATGGACATATTTTTGAAGTCATATAAAATCAAAATCATATACCATCTTTTAATTACTCATATTTTTTAGAATTTATTACTTATTTACTCTCATTTTCTTTTTTTTTATTAGTTTATTTAACTGCATTTCAAGTCATAGTACATATATAGAACTCAGTTTTTCCATTTCTCTGTTGCAAACCAGATAAAGTCATACCAATTGTGTCTTGAGTTCGGAATTTATCTAATATTTTCCTAATGTTGAACTTCAATGGAAAGAAAAAAGAAATATACAACTTTTTAAAAAGTATGTTTTATAACCTAATAAGCTTTTCTGGAAATAAATTATTTTGCAAGTGTGGTTATAGATGGGAAATACATTAAACATGCATGGATTTTGTTTCTAATATGGCATAACTCCTTAATATTTATGACAAATAGACATTTAGTTAGCCTCTTAATAATTTAGTCTTTTCCCCTTTAACTTAAGCTTTTATTTCTTCACAGACCATTTATGTTCTGGTATCAGTGAACAACTTTATGTATCTTAAGTGAGAAAATATTTATATTTTTAGGATTATAAATACTACTCAGTCATTTGGAAAATTTGAAGAACACAGAGTAGCCTTGAGGCAGAAACTACTAGGTTCCTTCCTCATTTATTCTCCTTTCTTCATTAAACAACAGCAGCAATAGCAGTTAGACTGGCATGCTGCCACCCATGCAGAGACCACATTTCCTTGCTGTGCAGCAGGAAGCTGTGCTCTAGCTAGACATATGTGTGGTGTTTATGGAAGATCATCTGAACAAAAAGGTGGTGCCTTTCTTCCCTTTTTCTCCATCTTGCTTACCATAATGGATATGTAAGGAGAAAGCTCCTCAGCCACGTTGGACCAGGATAGCAAGTAATGAACTGGAAGGAGCCTGGGTCTTGAGTAACTTTGCAAAGTCTTTATTGCAGCTGTGGGCTACCTACTTCCAGACCTTTTACAATAATGTGATATAAAAATAAACTTCAGTCTTGTTTAAGCTACTGTTACTTGCAGGATATCCTTGTTATCCTGCTGCAAAAGGATAAAAGTTGCTTACCTTCCTCCAGTCTTTACCCACATCTTTATATCTGATACACATACATGTGCATACCATACTCATACTCCCATACAGAGCTGAGGTCTAACTGTTTTTAGTGTACTGTATTGTATTTATAAATGTTTAGCTCAATAATATGTGTGTTGTTTTTCCATACTGGTAAATCAGTTTTTTTATTTCTGTTTAACATGTGTACATGCCATAATTTGTTTAATTGGTCCACTGTTTTTGGACAGTTATTTCATTTTACTATATTACAGTCTTTTATCTGTCCTAGGAATAATTTTATTCATCCTTTAATTCACTGAGTGTATTTTTTTGTCCCAAACCCTGTTGAAACATGACACATGCAATTCAACTTTATCTTCTCCAAGAGCTCTTTCCCTCAATAATCCCTTGGCTTCACTGCATCTTCGTTTTCCTGTAATCCCTTGCAGGGAGCAGTTGGTATTTCTACTGTGATTATTTATTTTCTTTCATGTTTCCCTCAATTGCCCTGAAGAAGGTCTAGAGCTGCATTTGGTTACCTCAGTATTTGGTTCACTTGTTTACCTCAGCCTCTCCACAGAAGAGCTCTATGATTTCTCTAAGCTTGAGTTTCCTTATCTGTAAAATAGGTACATTTTTCCCACTATTAGTATCTTGAGGATAAATGAAATAATGATTATCCATATTGCTTAGTACAATACTAGAATCGTGGCTAATATTCAATGACTTATTGCCTTCAGGTCTTTGCCCAAGTATCTTTTTTAAAAAAACATACCCTGAAGTTGTATTTAAGTTGCAGCTATACTTCAACCTTTGCTCTTAATTCTACTTACTCTTTTTTACTTGATGGCATTTATCACTTTTTAACATACTGTATAATTTATTTATTTATTAGATCTTTTTATTGCTTGTTACTGTCTATCAGAATGGAAGCTTCAATGAAGCCTGAAATGTTTGCTTTTATTTGACAAAATATTTCAAGTTCATATAATAATACCTGGCACATATTAGGTAGTCAGTTAATATTTGTTGAACAGATGTGTTCATTTAAGATGCATTGAAGACTGAGGGTGTAGCTCAGTGATAGGGCACTTGCCCCACACATGTAATGCCTTGGTTTGATTCCTAGTACTACAAAAACAAACAAATAAGATGCATTGAATGGCAAAAATGTTTGAGAAGCAATGTACAATTTTCTCACTATTTGTGGTTTTAGAGACTATGAAAAGCAGGTGTAACATTTCCAGGCCACAGAGGACACTTTTTAGGCTGTGTAATCTGTTCTTTGTCAATGTCTATTGCTGCTTTGATCTGGAGTTTCTAGTTTCCTTGTACTTACATTTTGTATTAGTTTTCTGGGGCTACAATAGAAATCTACAGACTGAGTGGCTTAAACAACAGAATTTCCAAGATTGAGGCAGGGCTGATTTCTTCTGAGGACCTCCCTCATTGGTTTGTAGATGGGCTATCTTGTCTCTGTATCTTTACAAGCTCTTTCCTGTGTACTTTCTGTGCTATGACCTCTTTTTCAAGGACACCAGTCATATTGGATTAGAATGTAATATGACCTAATAATCTGCATTTATCTTAATTATCTTAATTACCTCTTTAAACCCCCACATCCAAATACAGTCATATACTGAGGTATTAGGAGTTAGTACTTATGAACTTTGGGGCACACAATGCGGTTGATAACACCTTCTTTCTCTGAATGACCCTTTCTGTGACCTGCTTGCGACCGTCAGTCTCACTTTCCCTGTTTTACCATGTTTGTTGTCTTTTTGATGACCTTTTTTTCAAAGCCTTGAGTAGTCATTCCTTCCTTCTTATCTCTTATCTCTCCATCTAATCCTCTGTCCAGTCCATAATTCAGGGAGTCCTTCATAAAAAAGAGATTCAGAAAGACTGTTTCCATACCTGGCAGCTCACAGTTTTGTGGACATGTCAGTTTGGTTTGGTTTTGGAAGACAATGTGGTTCAAAAGTAGGCAATTAGCATACTGAAAAAAGATTATTTTATTATATGCTAAACAATTTGCCAGAGCAATAAAATATTTATATGTTGTATGTATCTAAATAGCATAGCATCCAAATAGCTAAACAAGACAAACAGAATTATAAGGAGAAACAGACAAATCTACAATGGGAATACATGAATTTTTAACACACTTGCTCAGTAATTGGTAGAGGGAAGCAGTGTTTTCCAGACTTTATCATGCATCACAGTTACTTGGAAGACTTGTTAAAACAGACTTCTGAGCCCACTCCCCACCAAGTCCATAGGTCTGTTGTGGGGTTTAAGGATTTACATTTCCATCATTTTTTCAGGTTGTTCTGATGCTGCTGGTCTAGTGGTCACAGTTTCACAACCCCTGGATCAAACAACCAGAAATTAGAAATTTACTAGTGAGGACATAGAAGATCTTAAGAACAATTAGCAAACTTGATCTAATGGCTACATATAGATCCCTGAACCCAGTAAGTAGATCATAAATTGTGTGTTTGAGTATGTAGTGGATATTTACACAGGATAGCAAGTATGTGGCATAAAGCCAACTAAGTAAGCACCAAATGTTGATATAATACAGGCAACATTTGTGATCAACTGTACAATTAACTAAAAAAAATAACAAAAAGCTAACTAAACTAAGTATATATGTTTAGAAATCACATTAACAAAACCTTATACTTCTAAGTAACTCCATGGTGGATTTATGAGTCCTCAATTTTACCTTATTTGCTTAATAAACAAGAGATTTACAGCTCATATGGTACAATGTTAAGATTGGACAAATTTGGATGATGGTTCCATGGATGTTTATTTTACTCTACTCTGCACTTTTATATTTTAAAGTAAGAAAAAAGATAAGCCCTATACTCATGTCTGCAAACTTTATGTAGGAGGGTAAAGTAGAGACATTTTCTTATATCTAAGGGCCCAGAAAATTTGCCACCCACAAACCTATCTAAAAGAGAATTATGAAATCAGAAAAACCTCAGAATCCATTTCACTTTACAAAGGACTCTTAGGTCTCCTCTTATGAAAACTAGTATGTGGATATGGAGTGTTGTGCTCTGCTGGGAAATCCGTATAGTTTTTAAAAGCCAGTAGCAATGTGAGAACAGATAGTATGTTCTTACAATTGGTGTACTGATAAGATAAATCTAGCATACCCAAGATTAGTCAGAAAAGCTCTTTGCTACAATGCTTGAGATTTAGTCAAATTTTTCTGAAATATAGGTGTGTATGTCATAGTAATTATAGGTAGAAAAACTTAATCTTACTGATGATTGAGAATATTATTCACATGAATTACCATTAGTGTATATATTACTGTAAATAATGACAATTCTTTACATTTTATTTTACTTACATAAACTCTAGGCATAAAATGTCGACCTTGTACTAAATTTATACTTGAAAACACCATAGATTATAAGTGCCCATTAAAAATAAATATTTTCTGCTACTCTATTTCATCATAATTTGTCTTTCTTGAAAGTAGGTTCTTAGTCACTCAAGGGTTTATACAAATGGATTTGATTACCTCTCTACTTTTATAGTATTAAATATTAAACTTCTTTATACACACATAAGCTGAATAAACATGCTTAGCATTAATAGCTAATATTGATTAGAAAACAGTTGATTGAATGTACAATGATTTATGTATTATGAACCCAATTACATCTTATCAAGGCTGACCAATCTATAGGGAAGCAGGGAGACCTAATATTAGTGTTTTTGTTTGTTTATTTTTGTTTTTCTATTGGTTTTGGAAATGATTTAATTTTTTAAATTTTTATTTAGTTATTTATTCTACAGGTATACATGATAGCAAAATGCATTTTGATTCATTGTACACAGATGGAGCACAACTTTTCATTTCTCTGGTTGTACGTGATGTAGAATCACATCATATATGCAGTCATACATGAAGCTGGGGCTATGATGTCCATCTCATTCCACCATCTTCACTGTCCCGATGCCCCCTCCCATTTCTCTCCCCTTTGACCAAATTCTCTCCATTCTTCCCGTGTCCTCTCCTCTATTATGAATCAGCATCCACTTATCAGAGAGAACGTTTAGCATTTGGTTTTTTGGGATTGGCTTACTTTGCTTAGCATGATATTCTCCAACTTCATCCATTTACCTGCAAATGCTATAATTTTATTCTCTTTTATTGCTGAGTAATATTCTATTGTGTTTATATACCGCAGTTCTTTATCCATTCATCTATCGAAGGGCATCTCGTTTGGTTCCACGGTTTAGCTCTTGTGAATTGAGCTGCTATAAACATTGAAGTGGCTGCGTCACTGTAGTATGCTATTTTTAAGTCTTTTGGGTATAGACCAAGGAGTGGAATAGCTGGGTCAAATGGTTCCATTGCAAGTTTTCTAAGGAATCTCCATACTGCTTTCCAGACTGGGTGTACCAATTTGCAGTTCCACCAGCAATGTGTGAGTGTGCCTTTTCCCCCACAACCTTGCCAACACTTATTGTTGCTTGAATTCTTGATAATTGCCATTCTGACTGGTGTAAGATGAAATCTTAGAGTAGTTTTGATTTGAATTTCTCTTAACCTAGAGAAGTTGAACATTTTTTCATATGTCTGTTGATTGATTGTATTTGTTCTTCTGAGAAGTGTCTGTTCAGCTCCTTAGCCCATGTATTGATTGGGGTTTGTTTTGGAAATGATTTAATTTTGAATTCTTTAAAAAAATGCTATGAGAAGGAAAGGTACATAGTTGCCTTTCACTTTGTTTAGTTGTATATTTATTGGAATTATCTATGGTGTGAAAGTGCATGATCTCTCTTTTCAGTTTTTAGGGTCATTCAAAGTCTTAATATAAGCAGGTATATGAAAATCTCTTACTGTGCAAGGAAGATAGATAGAGCTGTTTTAACTGCATTTGCAGGCCAGAAGCCAAGCTAACCTCCTGGTGATGGGCTTATGGTTGTGACCTTATCTTGGTCTTAAAGAACTTCCTGGCATCACACAGCCTGCCCTTTCTTCCTGTAACTTCCTTCCAGATGCATTTCATTCCAGTCTTGTCCAGTTCACCCAGCTTTGGCCTTCCCACTTATAGGCCTTTCGGTTGGCCCTGGGCCAAGTGTGTTGCATTACTAACCTCATAGGGCCTTCATGACCCCCATCTGCCCCCATCACCTGAAGGTTGGGTCCTCTGAGGAGGCTGGTCTTCCTTGCAGAATTCTCTCCAGGGGAGGCTGTCTTATCTGTGGCTTCTGACTAAGGGTGAGGAGGAGGAGTAGACAAACCACTTCTAGGAACAGGCTTCAGGCTCTGGTAATGTGATTTTTTTTTAGCAGTTGTAGTTTCAACTGCTTCCCACTTACACCAGCTGCTGCTGCTGCTCCCCTTCCTTAGTGTGGTCTGGGGACCTCTATAGGTATTGTGCTATCAGCTGAGGTTGCCAGTAACTACTTTCAGCTCTCCTTTTTACCTGCTGCCTGACATCTGAGGAGCTCTTTGCCTACAACTGGACTTAACAGTTCCTCAAGCTCCTCCATGCCAGTAGCCACTTTATCCCAACCTTGTAATAAACTCCCCAAGTTCCATCCAGTTATATTCGTTTTCCTAGGTCACTGCACTGGCTTCAGATTTCATGGTTTAGATTCTTCAATGACTTCTCAAGGTTTACCAAACAAAATACCAAAGTCTCAGTCTTGAAAGTTTAGCAGCTGCCCGGCAAATCTGCTCCAGTTTACTTTTCAAACATCTTAACTTGCTAGCTGGCTGGGTGTGTTTGATATTTGCAGTAAACTCCTTTTTGTTAGAAATTCCCGCTTTCCTCCAGTCTGTTTCAGTTGATCCTTGCTCTCCTCAGAGCCTGGCATCACTGACACTGCTTCAGTGGAGCCTGTCAGATTATCTATCTGGGGAGTCCGCTCTTTCTTCTCATCCCCCATGGCACTCACTTCCTACCTTATGAATGATATTATACATTTTCATTTTTAATACATTATTTTCAGTTTTATCAGAATAAAAATATGAAAAGAAGTCTTGGACTACAGGAAAGATATATTCTTGGTTACAGCTGGATTTTAAAATAATTTGTTCAAAAGCTGAGCCCAGAGGTGGCAAGCTTTCAGAGTCTTGTCAGTGGGGAAAGGAATCTTCAAATGAGAAGCAGCAAGTTTTGATCAAGACTGGTTTATAAGAACAGCTTGTTTTTTTTAGATCTACACTGTTAGGTCTGTTGTGGTAACACATACTATGTTCTTATAAGACTTTTTACCCAATAAAAAGGCCAAAACTAAACATGTCCCATTGTTTTTAATTATTCAAGCCAATAAAGGCAGGGAATAGAATATGAAATGGAAAGTATTATTAGTGTCTATTCGCACAACCAAGGTATTAAGTAAAAGCTATGAGGAGTTTCGAGCTTCTCAGTTTAACTACTCCACTATTTCTACAAAATATTTATTTTTCTCAGTGCACTGGAACATTACAGCATATGATACATTTTTAATTAAAATGATTTGTTAGTTGATACGTTTGTATTTCTTTGTATGTTAATTTTAACATATCAGATTGTGAACTCACAAATGAAGAAGAACAAGTTTGTGCCTTAGAAAGGGGGAACTCAAGTCTCAGTTCAGCTGTGTAGTAGAAGGTAGAAATTCAAGGCATTTAACATTGTCTCTAGAATTTGCTGCCCAACACTTCACCACCTTTATCAGTATAATCTTTGACTAATTACTTAACAAGTATGAATCAGTTTCCTCCGTCCTAAAATGGGGATATTTACTCAATAGTATGTATGAGCATTAAGTGTAATAGCCCTTATAAAATGCTTAGCACAGTGCCCAATACATAATAACTGCTTTAGAAATGTGAGTGGTTTATTGTAGTTTGAGCACTCCTAATCTGAAAATCTGAAACTCCCAAATCTGAAACTTTTGAGCACTAACATGATGCCACAAGTGGAAAATTCTCACCTCTAACCTCAAACTTGACAACTTGCAGTCCAAACACAGTCATTAAAAATATTGTATAAAGTCACCTTCAGGTGACTACGTGTATAGAAAACATAAACAAACTTCACGTTTACATTTGGGTCTCATCCCCAGGACATCTCAGCGTGTATAATCAAATATTTCAAAATCCTGAGAAATCCAAAGTTCATAACACTTATGTTCCAAAGCATTTCAGATAAGGGATACTAAACCTCTGTTGTGATTGCCATTTTAATAAGTCTCTTAAAAGGTAGTGTCACTAATAATTAGTTCAATAGAAAAAAATCTATAAGAGAAAAATTATTATTATATTTGTAATCTATAAACTGGAAAACCAAACAATTGTGTATGATTCTGTTAATTTGCTTTGTTTCTAAGATTTTAGGCTAGCTGAATCCAAAATTAATTATGTGTGAGCATTAATGTTAATGAAAAATAATTATTTTATTGAAAAATTAGTGATGCCTGCACTATATGAAAGAAGCTAGACAGAATCATCTTAAAGGGAAAATATGTTTTAAAAAATCACCTCTGTTTCAGACAAAACAAGAAAAAATCAAAGTTAGAAAATGGTAGGTCAACACAAATTTTAGACATGTGGTACAGCTATATTTTTGCTCAGATCCTACCTCAGATGAATGAATTCTTCTACCAGAGCAATGAACCAGCTTCTGTCTCTAGTAGAACCAGTTTGATAAAACTTTAACTAAAGTGATTTCATTGAGAAACACTGCTTGACAATATCCTTGTAGTTTAAAACAAAGTTGTCTCTACATATATAATTTAATATTAATTTCATGTAATTACTGTTTATAGGCAGAGTAGATGTATGCAGTAGGAGATGTGCAGAGGGATCCCCTCCAGGCAAAGATGAAGGACATGTTCTTTAGGAAGAGAACTGGCATGGCTGTCTTTGCTTGGTATTTTGCCTGGAGAGGTTTGAATATTTACATCCTGAGAGCTTTTCTTCTCCCTTGTTCCCTCTTTTTCTTTCTTTCTTTCCTTCCTTTCTTCCTTTCTGAGATTCACTGCTGTTCAGTCAGTAATGGGTCTTATGGTTAGAAAATAGAGGAGTAAAAGGGTTTTTTTCCCCTAAATATGTGAAATTGAAATTGGTTGAATTCAACAAACAGCAATTTCAATGTGTAGGAAGATAATCAACCAAAATAAAATTGTTTGGATATAATTCAGAAAATGGATATGAAGTCAATTTTGAAGTAGAATCCTGTTATCCATGGAAGTATGATATGTCAAAATACATTATACTGTCATGTATAACTAAAAAGAACAAATAAAAGATTATTAAAACATAAATATTCTTATACTGAAGTGTTTCCTACTTGGTAGAAAGGAAGGACTGTTCAGTTCTCTCTCTTCTGGATTCAACAGTAAGTATCTGACATCATCAAAATCCATTTCCTCTGAGGCACACTGCCTTGGGTTTCTGAGTAGTAGTTTTTATTTCAGTGGATACATTAACAAAAGGAAGTTGCTCATCCCATTTTGGGCAGCTAAAGGTTAAAATGAAATTTTAGTTTCAGAGGTACTGTAAATATGCTTTTGGCCCTTGAGAATAGATGATGTGTGTGGTATATGTGTAGTTTGACAGATATGTAGATTTGTTACAAACGAATAAGATTTTCATGGTCATTTTTACTAATGATAATATCTTACACAGAAGGAAAATGAGGTTGAGAGATTGAGTGATTTACCTGCGGTTACGTAAGTAAATGCAGGTTTTTTAATAGTGTAGAACTACGTAAAGTACTATTTACTCTTCTACTCCATTTCCAAAAAAATAATCTGGGATAAGAAAACATTAAAATTAGATTATTTTTCACCCTCTGTACTTTGAGATATGTTTTTAAAGAAATCTGTGTAGATAATAAATTTTAGGAAAAATTGATTTAGTCCTTTTCCTGTGTAATATTCTCTTATGATATTTACAATTTGTATTTCTAACTTCTCTGAGAGCTTAAAAATATAGTTTAACTTATAATTAAAAAACTGACTTTAAGGAAGGAGAGGGATGTATGGCAAATGTGATGTCACGTACAAAAGGAATAACAAAATATCACAAATGAGCCAGCTGATAAAATTTATAGTCATATAATAAGTTACTGGAAATCTTGTGATATTCATAAAAGTTGTAGATATCAACATTTTTATTAAAAAAAATAAAAGAATAATTTTACCTAACATGAATTTTGAATTTTATTAATATTGTCCCAGAGTTTAAATTGTTATTTTGGGGTATTTTGCTCAGTGCAAAGAAGGAATTAGTTCAATTCTTGTTACTTTCTTAATTTTCTCTAAGAAAGGTAAAAAGAAGGGTGCCCATTTATAGAAATTTTGAATCAAAAATTATATACTCATGTTTGTATTTTATCATGCTGAACAAGAGGAAGATGTAGATAAATTTTACTATCTTAGAATTAAATTCCCTGTATAATTCACTATGAACAAAGGTAAAACCCAGGTTATTCTGAGAGAAAACAATATATATAAAAGACAAATGGAAAAAAAATTTGTATCTCAATTAGAAAATACCATCATACCAATGAAGAAATGAGTGAATGATAAATAAATTTAAAGAAGAGGACATGTACACCATTAAAATTAATGTTACTTAGGGATATGCATAAATTAAGAATGAGAATACCACTACATACATCCACCAATAGAAATTTAAGCATTTCATACACTAAAGACTTGGTAGTGGGATGGGACCTGTCTGTGTAGGGGATGATACAGTGAGTTGGTATAGCCACTCTGAGAGAATATTTGGCTCTATATAATAAAGCTAGTAATACACATATGCAATGAATGAGAAACTTCTTTAGATAAACTAGGGAGACATGTACAAATATATTCACTGTATGATTGTTATGAAGAAAAATGGAAATAAGTAAATAGTTATATGGTATCTGAACCAGATGGATATAACTAGGAATTGAAAATACCCTGGATGCACATGCATGGTTAACATGGATAGATACACCCCCAAGCAGAATTTTGAGTGATAAGGCCACATACCTGTAAGATATGATGTGCATAAATGAAAAATAACTATATATGTTGGTTATGAACACCATAACAAGTGAATATTAAAAGCTAATTGAATGATTGAAACATGGCCTCAAGAAACACCCAGTAAATTTGGAAGGAATAGGCACAAGTTGGGAAAACAAAAGGGTAAAATATTGAAAAACATATTCAGAATGAGACATAAGTTCATTTGAATGACTGTTGGAATGTGAGGAGAATTGATTGTATCAATTCAGTTAGATCTTGTTCCAATACTGAGTTAACTGTAATCTTAGTTCTGGCCTTAATTTACAAAATGAGGCCATATTAAGTGTTTCTTCCCAACTGAAAAACTGTATAAGCTTTGTAGCTGTGTAACATTGGGCCTATTTTGTAAATAAGCTTTGTCTCAGTATCCTCATTTTTAAAATGGAGGCCATTAGTAGCACCTTTTTAATAGGGTTGTATTGAGGTGTATATGAAACAAACTAGGTAGGGTATTTAACTCTGTGCTTGGCAGATATTATCACTGAATAAATGTTAGCCACTAAAACCATGGCTATAAAATTGAAATTTATGAGACATATGGGATTCATTAATCATAAAGAGTAATTTTCTTTTCAGATAATTCTCCTTAGATAACAAGTCTCTCCAGGATAGTACAAAAAGCTTGAGATGTTTATTACTCCCAGGTGTGCTACATGTGATTTTTTTTCTGTGTATTGATTAGAAGGTGTTTTATGGCTCTATACATAAATACACACACACACACACACACACACAAATAGGCATTTGAGGAAACAGTACTTCCAGGGTAGACCTGAATTAATTCTTAGACATAATTCAGTAAAATATAGATTTCTTAAATGAGAAGATTTGACAATGTGTATAATTCAATTGTACGAAGACAAACTCCACTCTAAATATCTTCTTGGCAAACGAAGTCCCATTAACCATGTTTCAGTACACGCTCTGGGGTAGAGGGTGGGGAGGGAGGGAGGGACAATTTGTAGCACACTGTGTCTACTTTATGGCTACTGATTTTAAACAAATTTCAGATTACCCTTATTGTCTAATCATATGTTTGGGAGGATGGGCTATTTATGAGATGTTAGCTTTCCAGATGCTCAAACAATGTGTTCTAAGTGCTGTATTCATAAGCCAGCCCCCAAATGCAGCAGATTAGCTGTTTCTAATCTTTGAATTCAGAACAAATGTTAGAAAAAGGAACACTTGCAGAGCTGTGTAGTCTCTATTACCTCATTAAAATGTATTTATAAATGAAGTAGACAGAGGAGCAAATGTCTGCACAAAACATTGCTACTTCATTAATATTTTTTATTACAAAAGCGCTTTCTATGAAATCTGTCAGCCTAGAGAAAATAAGTGAATCAGTTGTCTTTCATTTTTGTGTTTTGTTTATTTTCCCTGATATGCAAACCAAGTTTAAAAGGAATATTTTAGCAGTAAATATGAACTTAGTAGAAAAGAAAAAAAAACCCTAAAATCATAGCATGTGACTAGGAACAACATCTGGTCCAAAATATGCATAATGCTAGGATTTAAGTCTTGAAGTTGTCTGGACTTGAACAAGGTTCTGGTTTTCTTGGATGTGAGGTTTCTGTGCTATTGGAGAAATGTGTTATAATAGGCTTAGTGTCTAAGTGTAATTCCTTTAAAGAAGGTCTCTTACCATATCAAGAGACCTCAAACATTTCTCCCTTCCAAATTGGAAATTTAAAAAATACTTATGATTTAAAGGCATATCACAGCGGCTGGGTTGTAACTCAATGGTAAATTACTGTCTTACATGCAGAAGGCCCTGGGTTCATCCCCAGCACAGGGAGAAAAACACATTATAAAAAATGTTAAAAATTAAAAGTATCCAGTGGTACTCTTCCCTATTCATTGTATAAAACACTTTATTTTAGATCCTGTTCAAGGAAGATCTGGTGCCAAGATACCTAAAATCAATCAATAAATAAATAAATAAAATAAAAATCTTTTAATAGATGCTTTTAAAGGTAGACCTTATGCCAGTATTTATTTGCTATGAAACAAATTACCCCAAAACTCAGTAATATGAAACAACTTGTGTTGTATTATGCTCATGAATTTTGTAGGTCAGAGATGAAGAGAGGTTACAGGTACTCTTTAGTCTCTCTTCCATGATGTGTGGGATCTGGGTAGAAAGATTTGAATGGCTGGGGCTGGAATCATCTGAGGGTTTTTTCTCTTCATCTCTGACTTGTGGGAAGTGATGATGGTAGTCTTGGCTCTGCTGGGGCTATCCAGTGGACTGCTTGTATGTGTGTCCACATTGTGTGACTTGGGCTAGTTACCAATAGTGGCCCTCCCAAAAGGAGGAGAGTCCTAAGTAATGCTGGGAAAAGTTCCATTGTCCTCTTCAGAACTAGTCACGGATGTTACATACCATTATTTCCACTGCATTCTCTTGGCTGAAGCAGTTACAAGCCTGTCCAGGTTTCAGGGATGCAGATCTCTAAATGGAAAAGTGTCAAAAATTTTGTAGGCATTTAAAAACTTCAACAGATGATTTCAAGGTGTTTATATATGATTCAGTACATTTTTTTGCCTGGTCCTATTCTGTAAAACTTATATAATGAAGCTATAAGAGTGTATACATGTGCCTTTTAAACATTAGGATAAGTTTTATTAACTGTTGAATTTCTTTATGATTGTGTAAATTCAGGAATAGAGGACCATTTTTCTGTTACTAAAGATCCAAGGACCAACAAGGTCTTCTGTTAGTCAAGGAGATTAAAATATATGAATATGATTCATCATTATTAGGTAAGAGAATTTGCAGGAGAAAACTGGAGAGAGAGAAAGAGAGAGGAAGAATAAATGGAGGAACAGAAGAATATCAGAATAGTATGGAAAGAAAAGGAGAAAATAAAAAGTCTACAAAAAGGAGTTGTGGAAGAAATGAGAGTTGAAAACGATGCTGTGGGAAGAAGGAAACCAAGCAGGAGGAGGTATCGGAAAGGATGTTCTGCAGGCCATCAAATGAGTATGAAGCCAATGGTCACACTGCCATTCAGACTATAAATGTGAAATACTTAAATCTAGCTTTCTCTTCCAGAAATAATCCTATTGCTGTACCCTTTATTGTTTTAATAACTCCATTCTGGAATGAGAAACCAGAGAAGTTACACCAGTGTGAAAATTGTTTTCTGATGGTTATGCTGTCTTCTAAGGTAGTGCTTCTCAACCCTTAATGTGCAAATGGATCACACTGGACTCATTAAACCAGGGAATTTGAATTTAGTAGGCCTGGGTAAGAGCCATCCCAACATATTCCCAGGTGATATTCACTGTTGTTGGTCCTTGACCCATACTTAGAGTACCATGATTCTAATTTATTTTTTTATTTTTATTTTTTTGTGGTACTGGAGATGAAACCCACCGGGCTTAGTGAATACTAGGCAAGCTCTTTGCCACTGAGCTACATTCCCAGCTAGGTTGTTTGTTTTCAAGTAAAAATTTTGACAGATCATTTGCTACATAGGTTATAGTTGGAGAACTTCACGTTTTTTTCCCTCTGAGAATTGGTTTTGGGCCTAGATTTTAGAAAATGATATTGAGTTGAAATTGACTTCCAGTTAACAGATCTCATTTAGCAAGGAAGGAAAGGAGGCACCATGCTGCTATTGCTGCTACTTAAATAATGGTGGTTAGGATCTGGAAGGAGGATGGAAGTTAAAAATCAAATTTGTTCTTCAAATCATTGCGGTCATTTGAAATGGCAAAGTGTAGTTCTTACCTTTAATTTTCACAAATGGAAAATTGTGAAAACTTGTTTTGGAAACTTGGACAAAACATTATTTAGCTTAGTCGGCTACCACTCAGTTTGATCCATGTAGACTTTGGCAGAAGATTGCAAATGTGACAGAGGCTATTTCTCTGAAATGAATAAAGGAACATTAGAACATTTGGGTCCTATTATTTCCATTTAAGAAACTTCCCAAGTATGGAATTGCTGCACCCTCACCATGGCTGATAACTCACTTAAAATTCGCACACACTGTTGAAAAAAAGCAAGGGCCTCAAACACTACATTCCAACTGTGCATATTCTGATTAAAGTGAATGCCTGCAGTGTGTGTCCAAAGAATGTTTCAGCTTATGGAGCATGGAGGGAGTTTTTAAGGTTTGCCTTAGCGTTCTCAAATTGAACATTTGGAGAGCCAAAACACACAATGGAAAATATATTCAGTCTTGCAGTTTCCAATTAGGAGTGGGCTCCTGTTTCTTTAGACTTCAGCAGGTGGCTATTCATCATTAAGATGAAAAGTGTTTATTAGTGTGAATATGATGTTCTGGAATCTTCACAATTAGGAATCAAAGATTCAAAACCTTTTTTTCTCTGTTATGAACAACTTATAATTGTCCCATCCTAATGTTTCTGTCCTTTGACCTGTTACTGAAGAACTTTGCAAAAGTGGATTTGACCTTTTTCCCTTTCATGTCAGCAGCTAGGTTATATAATGAGGACAGTCTCCCATTAAAGAGTGTTTTTTATTTGATCCAATTTACTAGGTAGTACAAAGAAATGGTAATATGGTGCTTATTTAGTGATGTTGTTATTTGGAACAATCTACCCAATGGGGTTAGGACCCAGGGTATTTTTAAATTATGAGCCTTGTTTATACTTAGTAATCGAATATATACTTTAATATGGCTGCAGTTGAATGGCTTTCTCTTTTGCATTTTTCTGTGACTACATAGGTTCTGCAAATAATAAACATTAAAAATAGCAGCTTGTGAATTCACTTGTGTTAGTAACTTAACATTTATCAAAAGGGAATATTTGTGATATTCTTTTTTTATAGGCTGACAAGTAATCATTGAAATGTAAACCACACACACATAATGGAAAATTATGGAATTCCCTAATGATGTTGTCATTTATATTATCAAAGTGGAAAGCCAAGGAGGAAGGTAATATTTAGTGAGTGCCTATGAGTACAAAATGCTAGGCTTAGTTTGTTCACATGGTGTATTTCTTTTTTTCCATCTGGAGTCTCAGCAAAGTCAGCAACTTGTCTAAGGTCACCTAGCCTGTTAATGTTAGAATTTCATTTCCTTTGATTCAAAATGTGACTTTTAAACTTAATGGTACTGTTTCCATCTTGAATTAATTAGTCTTTTGTTTAATTTACTTTTGGCTCAACTTTGAAATTTCCTTGTTTTTTTTTTTTCTTTTTTTTTTGTATAGCCATTCCTGACAGAAATGTTAGCTCTTCTTTAGTCAAATGTCCCTTTAAGAATTTCATAGGACTGAAGCAAGAATCAGGACAGTATTTTCTTGGTAGGAAGCATGGTAGAGAATGTGCTTTTGCATCCTAGCTTCTTGTGGGATATTCCCTAAGCAGAATACTTTCCAGATATGCATGAACAAAACCCAGGATTCTGTACTTAGAGCAACATTTTAAAAAATGTTGATGAAAATCTAGATATTATGTACTGAAAATAAAGGGCAGAACATTAACTGTCTGCAAACAGTGATTGTTTTCTCCCTTTGGAAGCTAAGGATCTCTCAGCTCGAGGTTTTATTTGTAAACAGTACTGTTTCTCTTACAGGAGGTTCATCATAAGGTCATCTTTTTGACCGTCCAGATTAAAGCACTAAAATAATTATTGCTCTGTTAATATGCTAGACAAATGGTAAAGCCATTTTGGATCTGAATTCATTTGCTGAGTTAGAAAGGCATAAAGTGAATATTGACCCCAGAGAAATAGTCACAAAGTGCAACAAAGAAGATTGTGCAGTGTCTATAGGATGAAATTCAGATCGGTTCTGGAGGAAAAAAAAATTCAAAGGATTCTGTATAAATCATACCTATGTCATTTGTTTTGAAGCTACTAAACTTGATCTGAGACTGATTATTTTCTATAGCTCATGGTAATGAATACTTGTAGTCGGATGACTAGGTATTATTTATTCAAATGATTGTATAAGAAAAACAGATTGCTTTCCGTAGTGACCTGGGAGGTTAAAAACATTGAGGATCTGGGTAGTACATTAATCACGAAATTTAAAAAGGAAAAATTTAAATATAGAACAAATTGATTCATGGAGTTAGTTGTAAAACCTGGTTGCTATGCTGAGTTACTGATTACAGGTATCACTGTTTCAGGGAGAGGATAGATGATTGCACCAGACTGGTGGTCTCTGTGGGTGATAAAGGCAAAGTGTTTAAAAGGTTGCTCTAACTGTGGAGTCTGACCGTTTGAGGAGGTCGTGCGTGGGTGTGTGTGTGCAGGCACACATGCTCTCACTGTGCATCCACACACATTCCATGTGGAGGATGCTATTGTTTAACCCAGAATCGCCAGGCGTTGCTGTGTTGCAATTGGAACATTTGCACTATTTTAACGATGGTTTATTGTAATATTTTGCCCATCAATAATTTCTAAAAGAGGGGTGGCTGTATTCAAGAATTCTTTTGTGAACATTTTTTCCTTTTATGAGCCTGAATGTTTTTGTAAGCCTCTAGTGTGATCATGATCATGTTTCCTTTTAAAGTCCTTTGTTTAATTCTGCAATTCAGTGTGTAAGAGAGTGAATAGAAGGATAGCTTAACTGGAACTCTCTATCCAAACCTAAAAGTTGCATGTCATTAGGATAGAGCAGAAAACTAGGACCACTTGAATGGTCAGGATCAAGCAAAGCATCTGGTGGCTGGCAGGCCACAGTGAGATGTCTTGAATGTTGGCTAGTCTGGGGTCACTGGATGCTTGGCCCATATACAAGGTACTGGTACTGTGGGCTACCATGTAACTGCTGCTTCTCCTTCATCTCTCTGGCTTGTTTTCTTTTTTATCATCTTCAGATATCAATCCTTAGCTGTCTTCTCAGTCTCTAAAACCTTCCTTAGAGAAAACAAGAATATGATCTTGTGTTTGCTCATTATCACTGACCTGATGACTGCAGCATCTTGACATTTACTCTTACTTCTCCCTGGAACTTCAGTGCATTTCCCATAATTCTAAATTCTTTATCTGATGTTTCTAAGCACACTGTATCAGAATCTTAAGCCCAGTATCAGCATATTCAAAGTTAATTTTGTCTTTCCCTCTTTTCCTTTATCACTTAATGACCTCCAGAGTTTGGAGTTACATAGCGGCATCATCTCCGCCTCCACCCACCATATCTCATTGGACTAGATCAGTGGTGGCTGAGCCTTACACATCTATCTCATTTATCTCCCTTTCTTTGTTCATTTTGTTTCCATTCAAGCTCTGATCTCAGCATTTGAAGATGATTGGAATTACAAGAAAACTGTTAAACCTAACTTCTATCTTAATGATTCACACTCAACATTTCAATTAGAATGGTCTTTCTAAAACAATTTCATCACTTAGATTTTCCTGCAGAAAATATTTTATCATTATCTTCATAGGACTCTCTCATTATTTATCCTAATTGGTTTTATCTTCCCATTATCCCTAAGCTCAGGAGATGCTGTTCTCATAGTAATACTAGCCCCCTTACTATTCAGTGGCAATACCTTGGACTTGCAGGGCTTTCTGCCATTTTCCTGTTATTGGTGGATTTCACCTGAGATTCCCTTCTCACTTCTTTTCATGTCGGTTGGTGGGGGCATTTACTTGTGTCTTAAGGTTTCTTTCCCTGACACCGAGTAAATATTTATTGAATAAAGTTAGTCTGTTCTCCTCACTGAAGACTTTCAGAGCACTCGGTACTCACTTTCTTCACAAGTGCATTTCATAGATTCTATTTATTCTATTTCAGAATTGTGTCCTTTTCTCCTTTAAATGGTCGAGTGTCTTAAGATTAGTACCAAAGTTTATTCATTTTTTGTCTTTGTAGCATATATTTTAGTGCCTGCATATAGTAAGTTCACTAAATGAGTATTTGAGTCAGACTGATAGAGTTGTGTCCAGAGGGCATTGATTCTGAATTCCCTTATTATTACCAGGGCTTATATGGTAACCTAACGACCCTGTATTTAGGGTGATAGACCTCACCTTCTTGTCATGGGGGCTGAAGAACTGGGATGTATCTGGTATTGCCCTGTGGAGAAACTTTACTGTTAGAAATAACTGGCATACTCTATGGACCAGGGTTTTTGAAACTTGATTGTGATAGTCTACAGCATATCAGTATCTTCAGGGTAGGTTTCGGAGACTCTAGGCTTCTATGATTTGCAAGGACTGAGCTCTGTCCCCGGGTAATGCCTATTGCTGGTGCAGGGCAATAGATTTTTATTTTTGCTTTTACTTTTTATTTAGAAATAATTCCGAATTTACAGCAAAATTTCCAATAATAAAAATAATACAAAGACCACTTCTCTCGCTTTGATGCCAATTCACCTAAACCATTTACCCCATTTTCTTTATTATTTGATACTCTGCTTTTCTCATACTTTTTCTTCCTGAACCATTTGAGGATTTTGCATACCTTGGCCCTTTGCACTTACCTCCTTCAGTGTGTATTTCCCAAGGATCAGGTATTCTTGAGTATAATCAGTGTAATTATCAATCTCAGTAAATTTATCATTGATAAAATACTTTAGACTATCATCTGTGGTTCAGTTTTATCAACTAAGCCAGTAACTTCTCTTTAGAGCATTTTATCCTCTTCCAGTACAAGTTCTAGCCTGGGGTAAAGTATTTTATTTGGTTGTTACATCTCCTGACCTTCCTTTACTGTGGAAATGTTCAAGCCTTTTCTTGGTATTTCTTGACATTAACTAATGTTTTTAAAGAACATGGTGGAGGCTTCCTCACCCTTTTTTGATAGAACATTCCTTACTTTGCAGTTGGGAAGTCTATAGATTTTCCTTAATCATTTCTTTTTCTTAAACTAACAAGTAATTGAATTTGGAGTACTGGTAGGCTATTACTGTAGCCAAGTAAGAACTAAATGAAAATTATTAATTTTATGTGAGTAAACTGATCCTATTTGTGAAACTTCACATAAAAATAAAATAAAACTTTCAAACTGTATGCAAAAGAAGTAGATTGAATATGTTAATATTGATAAATAATAGGCTCTTTTTCCTACTGCAAGAAGAAATAAAATATTATTGAATTTCCATCAAAACTAAAACCAAACAAAAGAGCTATACCAGAAAAGAGGTGATAGTTGTTTTTCTCAAATGAAATATATATTTTTTCCAGTGTTTGAGATCTTAAATGCCAATAAGATTGAATTCTTCTTCAGACCCACGTTATGACCAAATAATTGATATTTTAAGACTTTGAATAAAAGCTTTTGTTGTTATTTTGAGAAAAGTGTGCTATTTTGACTACAGGTACTTATAAATTAATTCCTTGGAGAATAAAACCCTGAAGGTATTAAAACACAATGCATGAATATTTAATAGATAGCAAATATTTAGACTGGTTAAACAAGGAAGTAAATTAGCTTTGAATTAAATAGGCTGCTATGGATATTTATCCTCACTACTGGAGAGAACTGTGTGGAGTGGTGTCTCTGTTTGCTGTTGTTTATCATCTGTTCTGCCATCTCAGCTAAACTCATGAATTGAGAAGCAGCCTGGGCTTATTTCCACAACATTCAGACCTTACTGTGCATTTACACTTGCTTACAATATGCTTCTCTTTTCTTTCCAAGCATGGTCATCCTTCATTTTCACACTGTAGGGTGCTCAGTGAGGCCACCACACACAGGGCAGTCTTTTGTCATAGGCAGTGAGGTAGAAGGGATGCTGTCGAATGCCATTTTTTAAAACTTCAATTTGTTTTTCTCTCTTCATTGTTTATGATAACCTTCTAGAAACTTGAAAATAGCATGTCCTTCCCTGCTGTTTTGTCATTTGTGTTTGGAAGACAGTTTTGTTTTTTTTTAAGTGAAAAAATAGTTGCCTTTGAGAAGGAAAAAAAATACCAAAGCTATACACTTTCCTTTTTCTCTATAGTTAGGATATTTTCTTTTCTTTCTTTGTTGGCTTTTTGGGAGGAGCTTATGAGAATCATGGAAGCAGTGGCCAGCAGAGGCAGAATCAGACAGATGTTATAAACATAGACTCTGGTGCTAGGTTCAAATCCTGGCCCCAGAGTTTACAAACCCAGTGATTTCAGGCACGTTTCTTCTCTCTGTCCTTTATATTCTCATCTGTAAAATGGGATGACACAACAGTACTACCTATACAGTTATCATGAGGGTTTATTGAGTTAATACTTGCAGTATGAAGACAGTGCCTATAATAGTAAATGGTATGTGTTTGTTAAGTAAAACTAAAGCTCTGCCTGCCTTCTGATCTCACTGTGCTCATCCTTTTCCCTCATGGTATAAATTAGTGGAAACCAGAATTCACAGCTCTTCTGAGGGTCCTCTGCAGAGCTGGAGGACCCTTCGCTTAAGGATTGTGACTTTTTTTTTTTTAATTTAGTCTTTTCGAAAAATCAAGACATCAATTTGCCATTCATGCTTGTGCCTTGGCTTATTTGAGGAAAGTACTAATTACAAATGGCTAAATATGTTTATATGCCCTCAAACCTTTGATCACTCACAGCATTCCTGCCCCTTGGTTTGGCAGAAGCCAACTCTCTTGTTCCTGTGTAACACATTAATTTTAGTTTATAATTCACCAGATGTCAGGTATATAAACTTGAAATAAAGCATATAGTTGAAGATGACCCTAGGAAGCATGTTGTTACTTAAAAAATGTTCTAGCTTGCAGAAAAAGTCGAGTATATAAATATATATTTGGAAAACAGTATTGTAATCCTTCAAGCTTCATATATCTTTTTTATGAAAATGTAATAGAATGAATCATTTTGGAGCCTAGTAGGTCACTGGCAGTTTTCTTCATTCTGAAGGAAGGAACAGAGAAAACATGATCTCTTGGACTTCCAGGAATTTGGGAGCATTTCAATGTGCAGAGACATTAGGTTTCAAAGAACAGATCCTTTACATTACTGAGAACATTATATCCTTGATGACAATTTTATAATTCATTGAAATAACAAATTGTCAGCAGGGCTAAAGAAGCTCCCAACCTATATTTTCACAGAGGGAAAAATCAGGATAATTGTAAACTTCTGATGATTAACAGTGATACAGCTGAAGATGTATTTCAAGAGAAAAAAATCACCGAGCACTTAATGATAATAGACAAAAGAAGTTCATATTTTGGACTTCATATGATGAAAACTTAAGTAAATAACTTTCCAGATTATATAAATGTGTACACAGGTAGTAATTTTAATGATGTTATATAGATTTCATAACAATAGATTTAAGTAAATGAGGAAATGTACTTTTAAAAACAGTGAATGCAGCTTCCTACCACCATGTTTCCTGTGTTGTTGATTAATGTGTGGTACATGATTGTTCCTCTTATTAGGTAGCGCTGATAGCCCAGAATATCTGATTACCTCTCTGTAACTAATTTCTTATCAACTGCTGATAAAAAGCTTTTAAGAGGAGTTTTTATTAACTGTTGACTATGTTCTGTTTATTAGTGTTCTCTTTGCTAACACCTACACTAGAGGCAGAAATATTTTCTTAAATTAATGAAGAAATTAGTATTATTAATGTGTAGAAAAGAGGTGCCACTTTATACTGGTAGACATAGGTGCTATTGTAATTTCTGTAGTTTATCAGATAATAGAAATAGGGGCTGGAGTTGGGAAGCGGAGTTGGAAGTGTTTAGTGAACTCTAAATCCACTTAAAAATTTTATAGTATGTACATTCTTACTGGCGGCTTAGGAAGGACACTGAGGCAATGAGTCGTATTTCACTATTCAGACAGAGTGGGTGTTACAAGACATATTAAGCTGAATTCCATTTTGACTGTTCCATTTTGTAGTTCTGTAAATTGTTCCAGGATCTTAATGGTTAGATTGTTATCATTGAGTGTCTCCCCCATGTTTTCTGTCTTCTCTATTCATATTCAGACTTGAGTTTGTGCCAAACACATGCATTTTATCCTTAGATTTTTCCTCATATTCTCGTGTTCAGCATCTTGGTTTGGATAGTTTCCCTCTAGGGACATTTTAAAACAGAATTTCTGGAATGGAGGGGTGAGAATATACTGGAAGCATATAAACCACAAAACTCCATGGAATTCATGTTAACTATGATTTCCTACTGGGTTAGAAATAAATAAATGATTATCATATTTGATTATTTTAAATAATTAGATATTCCTAATGGTAATTTTATCATATCAAGATTAATTATTTAATGCTGTATGAAGTCCACTGTGGTAATTTTTCTTTGATGATTAAAAGGTCATTTGATGCACTTGTTGTTAAAAAAACTTTTGAGTTTTAAAGCTAGTGAGAAACCTTTTCACTAGAGCTTGAATTAACCAGAGAACTTGGAATTGCAGTTGATTAATTGACATTTTAGAAGACTTATTTTTAAGAATAAACACAGGGGTTGGGGTTGTAGCTCAGTGGTAGAGCGCTTGCCTGGCACATGTGAGGCACTGAGTTTGATCCACAGCACCACATAAAAATAAATAAAATTAAAATAAAGAAAGCCCAAAAGAATATGTGTAGAGGAGAAATAACAATAATTGAAAATAAAAAGGAAATAAAAAATAAAAAGAATCAACACAAAACACTTTGTATTGCTCACCTGTAAAACCATACATTTTGTCATCCTGGTTTAGATTGGTTTATTGGTTTATTGAAATATTGGTTTATTTAAATATTTAACCATCCTTTACACTGTTTACATAGTGATACAGTTCAGGTTGGCTCTTGCTTATATTTTGCTTAGTTGTTAAAAGTTTTGTCTATAGTCAATTAAATTGCATGAAATATAATTAGCTTAGTTTTGAGTGCTAAGGAATCAATGAGAGAAGAGAACAGATTCAAGGTCTTTTTGGTAGTAGATACAAAGCTGTATTTGTGTTGGTGCCAGCAGTGGAGGCAGCCGGGAATCGCTGAGATAGGGCATGCAGCCAGCCTGGGATCTGAGCCTAAGCTGAGTGGAGAGGTTTTGAATATACCTTTGAGAAAGTGCACTGAAGTCAGGTGTGCAGACTGTGGTGAGGGCACATGCAGACATAAGAGGTGAGCTATTCAGAACTCACAGGGACCAAGGTGAGGCAGGGAAAAGCCCACTTCCTTTATACCAGGAGTCTAGACATTTATAACAACTTGTGAGTATCAGAACCAAATGGGGCACCACTAGCAAGGAGTCCTTGATCGTCTGCCAACACTGCTGTCCTGCCTTAGGAGGTTCTTAAGTGCTTTTTGTTAGACTTCCAGGCGCAAATCTTGGCTAGACGAAGATGCAATAATTTGCCACACCTGGCAAACCGTGACATAGAGTTGTTGGCATGCCTACACCTGACTGCTGTTGGCAATGATTAATTATGTAGTGGGACCACATGATACAGTCAAGTGAGGTCATGAGCACAGTGCTGTTCTATCTGGGGTCCTTCCCCTTCCACTTTGATATTTTAACTGAAATGAAACTGCATGGGAATTTAGTGAATAAAGAGAAGAAAAGAACCAGGTTGCAGAGAAGTCTACGCGTATCCAATCTTTCCTTCAACAAATACATTCTGATGCCTTAGTATGTAATTACTCAAAGTGAATGAATATTCATTCATCTTTGAAATTCAAATTCCATTTTGCTAATGAACAGCCCCATATTTACCAGAAATACAGAGTTAGCAGTGGCAAAATTAATTTGGATCCTAAACTTCTTTCTTTTTGTTTTTTTTTTTTATATACAGTTCTATAGGTCTCTGTACGTAAAGTGCTGACTAAAACCAAAGGTGGGCTGATCTGGGCAAAGAGCATCTTGTGACAGAACAAGAAATGGTAAATATAGTCAATGGGTGCATAATTTAGGCTGAAAATTGGTATTATACACTTGGAGGGTCAGTTTGGAAGCATACTACAGTTATTGACATTAATTGCTAACTATTGAATATTGCAAATATTCTGGGCTATGTAGTATTAAGCATCTTTATTTCCCCACCACAATCTAAGTAGGAATAAATGCCTTTTGGGTAGTCTAAGTCTCCAATGCCCTATAGACGTGGCCATGTTGTTGCCCTAGGATTGTAACAAGACTGATCCCCTTTGGGCATTTGCTCACATGCACAGTCATTAAAAAACAAAACAGAATTCTCACCTAGCCCAGGTCTGGGAACTCAGCTTTAAAAATTCAAATGTTTCTTAGTATGATCTGGTGTTTTACTGTCTGACAAGCAAGATATTTGATCTTGTATACAGAAAAGTAACTGTACCCACATCAAATATGTATTTTCTGTTAGAAATGGCACACATATCAATTTCTGGTTACATGAATTTGACATTTAAAGTTTGGCTCTACCACATGAGATTGTCTTTTGTGAACACAGGCATGCTTTTGCACAGACTACTTCAGAAAGTATATTTCTAATTTCTAGAATGCATATTTTCTTTTTTTGTGGGGGTTGGAGGTACCGGTGATTGAATTCAGGGGCATTCAACCACTGAGCCACATCCTCAGCCCTATTTTGTATTTTATTTAGAGACAGGGTCTCACTGAGTTGCTTAGTTTCTCGTTCTTGCTGAGGCTGGCCATCCTCCTGCCTCAGCCTCCTGAGCAGCTGGAATTATAGATGTGTGCCACCAGGCCCAGCAGGAAGAATGCATATTTTCATTTTAACTTAAATAAGTAAGAGATGTTTTAACAAAAAATATAACTGAATATATTCTTCATGAGAGGAAGAATTCACATGGTTAATATGGTGTTTGGAGATTTTGTATTCAACAAGTTATTTTACGGATTGTTCTTTTACACCATATCAATGTGAAATTAATGTTCTGAATGTCTCTCTCTGTTTAGATAGTTTGGATAATAATTGCCTGTAGGTTGTACATGCCCATTTAATAGTCTTTGGATCCTTTTGTAATGCAGATAATTACAATATTCTCTTAGAAGAAATAATACAGAGAGATCCTTTGTGACTTTACACATTTTCTCACAACCGTATTTTACAAATCTACAGTGTAGAATTACAACTAGGTTGATGAGATATATCCAATTTTAGTGTATGTGCTGCAGAAGTGAGCACAGGCCTTGGATTTTTACATATATCAGGGCTGGCTTCATCACTCAGCCATGAGAATAGTTGACTTGGGGTTTAATGCTTTGGCTTAACTCTCTTGAAACCCTTAATTTTTTTTGTTTGTACTTGTTTTTCGTAAGTGAAGCTGGATGGGATAATGGTGTCTGCCACAAGACTTGAAGTCTTGTTCCAGGTGCAGGTTCCTTCTGATGGGTTCTCTGCTGTCTCTGATACTTGCTCCTCTACCTCCTAGGACCCCAGCCCTATCTGGCTTCTTCCTTCCCTGCCTATGTCTAACAACTACTGCTCTGTTCTGCCCATGGCAAGGGTCTGGAGCATGAGCCCTGCAGGCCTCAGAGGAGGGCATTGATGTGGCTGTCTCCATTTAGGAGTGCCACAATGATGCCTCAGCTGGATGAGTCTCTCGCCTACCCCTGGTTTAGATGCCCAAGATATTCTTGCTTAGGGATGGGACTGCTTCAGGGCTCCTCTGTTGCCTCTGGCTTTGGCAAAGGGCCTGTGCATGGGAAGTGCCTGATTGGACTTCCGTACTTAGTGCAAAGTATTGTTCTGGTGGCTGGTGGGGGGTGGAACTCAACAGTTAGTGAGTGGGCAATAACTGCTGTGGGCATAGGGTGTGGGGGTGGACCCCAGAAGGTCTGCACTCACTGTGTGGGTATCCCTGTTCCTGAGGAATCACATCACCACTGAAGGAGAAGCTATGGAAGAAAGGAAAAAGATGGATATTTTAGTACCTTTAATGGTACCTTTCTTCGCCTTTTGAACAAGGGGCCCTGCAAATTATGTCATTCTTTCTGACAGACATGGTGTTATCTTCAGCAATCATTTACTATACACACTGCCCACTTGTTTTCATTGCATCATCCTATATTTGCTTCAAATCTCAGTGACATAATAAGAAGATATTCAGTGAGACTGTGTGGAGACTAGAGCAGCACAAAATCCATAATGATATAAATATGTGGTGGAAAATTACAATAAAACCCTTGCATCTTCCACTTTAATTTTGCCTCAAGGAAATGGCAAAATGCCCAGCTGGCAATAACCAGTTCCAAATGAGCTGCCAAAACTACTAGGTGCTGAAATATATAGTTTGTTGCTCTTCCCAATTTTAGTGCCTGAGTATAGGTTTTGGGGTTGGGGTTTCAAAGCTGGAGCAGGTGCCTGCCACCTGGAAGCATTTTCTTAAGTCCTGTGCTAATATCAACATAACAAGACCTAGTGAAATGTATTTTGAAATAACATTGAAACTGCTTTACATGTGTATACATGTCTATTGAAGTAAAATCATAAATAGGCCTAAAATGTTTTCATCTGGAATTCAAAAGGATATGATTTGTGTCTTGGAACAATGAAGAATTTTTATTAAAAAGGAACATGCTGGTGGAAAACATTTAGATAACATTAAAATATTTGAGAATTTGTAAGTGTGGGTTGAAGTACTAGCAATACAAAACTAGAATGCTTCAACTTAGAACCTTACAAAGAGAGGCGGTGAGGAGATGAGGGATAAGTACAGATTCTGTGACAGGTTTCAGTTTTTGAGGTCAAAGGACCTATCTTGTTTTATTTGCATGAAGGTGTGTGTGTTCATTTTGGTGCTTGGAAATATATTTACACAGTAATCACTGCAGGACACTTAAAGAATTACTTAAAGGCAATTCCTTGTCTCCAGTTAAATTCTGCTTTTCCTTTAGCTTGCACTAAAGTTTTCCAAGAGCACCTCTGCATATATATTACATTAGGGATCTGTCAACTTCAGAATTTTCCAAGGTCACTTTTTTTTGGTTTATAGCTTGTCTGAACAGTTTCCCAGTGCTCATCTAAGCAACTGTGCTGTTTATCACTGTGCCTAATCTGAAATGAACTCTGTGTGATGCACTTACCGTTTTCTAATTCAGACCACAGAATCCAGGCTGGACCCACTCAGTGTGTTTCTTCCTTCAGCAACCTGAAAGCCAGGCAAAAAGGGTTCACTGAAATCTAGGATTAATGGGAGTGTATTTTCATCATTAGTTTTATTCCTTAACCACCTTTTCCCAAACCTATTGCTAGATGTCCAAGTCAGAGCAAAATAAGCTGCTTTGATCATCAACTGTTCTTCCTACTCAGTTTCATGAAGTTGCTCTAGGAAGCAAGTGTCCAATCAAACATTCCTGTAGAAAGAGACCCCAAAAGGGGCCTCAGATAATCTCTAAATTGGGTAATGAATGTACGAACAGTCATGACTCTGTTGTCATTGAGAACTTTTTTTAGTGTATTTGAGAACAAACTGTTGGTGTCCTCTGGTGGTTGAAGATTTCTTGGACTTACTTGCTTTTCCCCCTGGATATTTTCTGCCAAGCATATGGATCTTCAGTGTGTGTGGGATGATGTCTTCATTACCACAATGCACCTATTACTTCTCCAAGAATTACTTCTGTTTTCTGATTTTTCCCTTCTCTTGCTCATCCTCATGCACTGTCTTCTCTCCACTCCATTGCATATTCCCATTTATTGGCACTTTATAAGCACTTTGCTTCACTTTGTGGTGATTCACACTTTGCATCAGTACTGCAGCATGCTTACTTCCCAAAGAACAGAGCCCATGCTCCGAGAGGCTGCCAGTTCCAGAGGAATTGATTCCTGGCTTCACCCCTCACCTACTTAGGTAGTGCCTCTGGTCAAGTGATTTTACCTCTTCTTGCTCCCCTTTCCACATCTGCAAAATGGGAATGATTATATAGTTCCTGCCTCATAGAGTTGCTGTGAAGATTAAATAGCTTATTCTACATCCTGATTCAGAACAATGTGGGTAAAGGAAACTGCTTAATAGCTGTGGCCCTTATAATTGCTTGATTTTGTTTAATTCAGTTATATGACCATTGAGCCTCCTATTAGCATTCCCATTTTTGGTAACACCTATTCATATCCCAAATAACTAGGGTTCCTTAGAGTATGTTTAAAAACTGCTACTTTTGGAAATAAATTTAATCTTACCATGTTTCTCTGTTATTTTCCAAGAAGAGCAGAGCAGTTTCAGGTGGACAACCTAAAAGTAGAATCTCCCTTATAGTAAAAGCCTACTTTTATTAACATCCTTCAGCCATTGTGTATGACATGTACTCTTCCTGCTGACTAGTCCAAGATGGTATCTAACATATTGCTACTTCAAGTGTGATCTGCTGATTGGTAGCATGGGCATCATCCACAAGCTTGTAGAAATAGAGATCTCAGGCCTCATCCCAGATCAGCTGAATGAAACCTGTATTTTAACAAGATCTCCAGGTAATTCTTAAGGATGTTAAAGTTTAAGCAGCATTATGCTGACATTTCTGGGACTAGAACACTGTAGTCCTCCACTAGGGAAAAGGGAAGAGACCAAGCTGAATCCTGTTTTATAACACATAACATTGACTATTTCTACAAGTATAACATGTTAAAACCTGTGAGATTTCCTGGAAAACCCATGTTGGCATTCTCTTGGGTGTAATTGCTATTGATTAATGTCACGATTAAAACTACAGCTTAGGTCTACTGGGAGCTTTAGCTCATTGAAAGGAAAAAAAATCATCTCATTGATCCGAAACAGTCAGTCATTCTTACCTTTTCAGAAAACATTTCAGATAAATAGCAATAATCTTAGCAGTGAGAGATTTGTCTCAAGGGATAATCTTTCCAACAATGACTTGCATTGATTAAGTTCATTGCTTTTTAACTGTTCACTTGGTTGCTGTGGTAACTGTTTTAAACATTAGGGTGCATTTTCTTAGTTGGGATTGTGCATGAGGGAGGTAGCACAAAGAAACACATTTGGGCTTGTACTATTGGTGAATTATTTGCTGAGATTCTGGTGCTCTTGTTGTTTTCTAAATATTGCTTTGTTGAAATAAGGTTCTGGTTGGGGGAGGCATTGGACATATTTAAAAGGTAGAAAACATTCAGAAGAGTCAGTCTGGTGTTATGGTTCTTGGTATCTATGTTAACTGACAAGAAAGGACAAGTACTATTAGTTGAAGAAGTTTGCTTTTTGAATGCTTACTTTTATAAACTCTTCATAACAGTTCTGTGAGATTGTACAGAATCTTTTGCCTTGCCTTTTGCATATGTCTGTTTTTATGGATGGTTGGAACATTTGGAGAAGTCTTTAGCTCACTGTGGTTGTTGAATAGCAAGAAAGACAGTGTTTATACATTTTGAATTAGATGTTAAATAGAACAGGATATCAATAATTAAGAGCCAAAGAGCACTCTCTTACTCTGAATTACTAATGCTGGGGTATGCATTAACCTTTTTAGGTCCCTCACCTTTCACCGTTCAGTTGCTCCGTCAATCCCAGCCATTGTCCTTATCTTAGGGTCGCACATTCACTACGTTTGTTTATATCACAACACCTATCTTTCCAGCTAAGATTATTACCTCCTGCTTAGATTGTTGCAGTATACTATGTGGATCTGTTACTTTCTCAGAGTTATCCACTATGTTTTTAACAAGTTAATTATGCTACTACAGAATTACAATTTTCATATTTACAGGTTCAACAAGAGAAGTCAAAACTTGATGGCTTCCCATTGCCAGTAAATAAAAAATCTTTTTCCAAACTGGTTAGTTAAAATTCTCCAAAATAGCCAGAATTCACCTTTACAGTTACCTTGCTCAATCTTCCCATGTACAGACCTTGGGTCCCATCAAAATTGGACTTTTTAAAAAAATATCTTTTAGTTGTACATGGACACAGTGTCTTTATTTTTGTTTTACCTATTTTTAGGAGGTGCTGAGGATCGAACTCAGTGCCTCACAAGTGTGAGGCAAGCACTCTGCCACTGAGCCACAACCTCAGCCCCTGGACTTTTTATTCTTACCCATATGTACATTGTAGTTCCAGTCTTTGGACCTTAGCTGTGATTTTCTTCATGTGAAATCCTCAACTCCTGCTCATTGAAATATTTCTAATCTTCCTTTGTTTTCTTGGAGAAAACTGAAAGCTGAATCCTTTCAGCTTTCAGTTCTTAGGTCTGACCCAAAGACCAGCGTTTGGGAGGGGCCTAGAGGTAGCAAGCCTGCCTGGCCTGCTGAGCTGGGCCTCTCTTAACTGACTCCCTGAAGGGGAGTGCCTCTCTCCTAATTCACAGGGTGATTTTCTGGCTTTTGTACGTTTTGCCTCTCCATAGCAGGATGCCTGCAAAGCAAATTCAGAAACTGGGAAGTTTGTGAATTGGCTCAGAATTGAAACATACGGAATTGTGTGGTCATGAAGGATATTCCATCTAGGTTACGGGAAAACCTTATAGCCCTATTGGTTACCTGATAAGGTTATTTTCCTTTGATAATTTGATATAAACACTGATCGTTTCTTCAGGTTCCAACCTCTTCTCCTTACTCCAATTAACTGAATTACACTTCTCCTTTACAACATTTTCCATTATTACAGGGTCATTTTATTTTATTTTTTTGTTGTGCTTGGAATTGAACTGAGGACCTCCCATATGCTAGGCAAATACTCTTGCCACTGAGGTAAATTCTAAGCATACTTGTTTAAAGTTAGCAATGCTTATAAGTTAATTTGTTAAGTATTCCAGGTGTACAAAAGCACATTTAGATCTATCTACTGTGATGCCTAAATCTTTGGAAGTCTGATCTCACACTCACATGTTTGTTTTTGACCTGTTATGGTCTCAGAATGTGCCTTTTGTTTGAACTTACACCAGAATTCTTGTTTTATGCATTATATATATTCACTTCTGTATTTGTTTTATGTCTCTTTGTAAATTGAACTTATTAACTAGTCAGGTCTAAATTGCTTAAAAGCAAGGATTATTTTTTAGTCAAGTTTTTGTAGTCTTAAGTATAGTGATTTTGTTTTATCCAGTAGTGAAATTTGACATTCACTTTTCATTTACTTATCTTTTCCTTCATTTCTTCCCTGCCTTTGTTCCTCCCTTCCTTTCTCCTACTTTCCCCTTACTTTCTTCGACATTTTTGAAATACCTCCTACCTGCTAGGAATACATTAATATTTGAGAATACCATTATAAAAGACATAGACCCTAATAATGTAATTACTGCCACTCATTGATTACCTTAAACTCTTCATATAATCATTTGAATGACACCAAAAGGTAAATGTTAATACCCCATCCCTCCCTTTTATTTATTTATTTTTTTGTTTTGCAAATAAGCACACTGAGTTTCAGAGAAGAAAGTAACTTTCTTAAACCACACAGTTAGTGAAACAGCTGGGTCTGAAGACCCAAACTGTTGCCTTAGTTGCCCCACCCCCACCATTGCCTATTGGTGTTCATGGAGGAAACTTTATGGTTTAAGGTATCGTGATGATTGGTTACATGTGCCAGCATGGCTGGGCCCTGCTACCTAGTTGTTGAGTCAACACGAATCTGGACCTGGCTATGGAGGTATTTTGTAGGTGTGGTTAATATCTTCTATCAGAGAGCTTTAAGTAAAGTTATTAGTGTCAATAATTGTAGATGGGCCTTATCAAATTAATGGAAGATCTAAAGAAAAAAAAAAAAACAGAAATTTTCCCTCAAGACAGCAGTGTCAACTCCTGCCTGAGTTTATACAGTTTACGTGTATACATGCACATACACATACAATATTAAGTTATCTTTGGAGAACTCAACTAAATGCAGATTTTGATAATAAAATAGGTAAAACATTGTCCAAAATTATTTAATTATTTAAACTAAAAAATTTAAACACTATTTTAAAGTTTAAAATATATATAGCATATAGTAGTCTCCGCTTTTTTAAATAGGGAGGATTGGTGCAGGAGTCTCAGGTAGGGAGCACATGTGCAGAGAAGGAAAATGATGTGGGATTGTATTGTGCCTTTGAAGCGACTGAAGAAATAGAGGGCTGCAGCAGCCTGAAAGTGCTCATATTTTAGCTGTCCATGGAACAGATTTATAATGTTGCTAAAGGTTTTTGTTTCAAGGAAATCAAATAATAACAACAACAAAAACAAGCCTCAGTTTTCTCCCTCTCTGATTTAAAGTTAGCATGTGTCACTGTGTTCAGTCTGTGGTATTCACATTTTTACTTTTGGGTTTTAAAAGGGGGAGCAAGTGAGATATTTTCCTGCATATGGGGTCTTACCAAATAGAAAGACATTAAAGAAGAAAGGAGTAGTGATTTTGGGAATTTGGATTTGAGTAGAAAAATAATTTCATTGTCAGGCCCATGATGACCAATCCACAGAAATGTTTTGTTTGTTGTAAACTGGAGTTATCCCTCCAACAAACCCCAAGGTCTAAAACTACAGGATTTTATTAAACACAAATGGACAAGTCAAAGAACAGAGTTTAGACGAATGGGAGTTCTCTGCTTTACCTCCAGTGCTCCCTCGCCTTAGGATGGTGTATCACAGCTGAATTGATTAGAGGTATGCAATTGATTCTCATTATTATGGTAGCTCTGTTTTGTAAAGTTACCTCAAACTCAGAATAAGCAAATGAATTATTACTACTGAATTATTACTACTAGGAGAAATATGGTGTTAGTTCCTGTGAGCTTCTTGTCACATTTTTGTCAACTGATCAATACAAATCTCGTTTGTGTGTGTTTCTGTTAAAAGACACCATTAATATGCCAACAGCAGTATAATTAATGCATGAACCAAGGCACATTGAAGCCTTCTTGTGCTTTGGAACAGTAGACAGCTCTTCTGTATTATGCTTGGGGCTCCTTATTTTAAGTGGCAAAAGTCACCAAAAAGAAGTACAAAATGTAAAACAGGTGGCACTAAATAGAATATGAACAGAACACTTATTGAGAGTGTGAGACTGAAATCAGAAGGCATGAGTCCATTAAGAACAACATGCATCAGGTAACTCATTTTTGGCCACTCTGTGCATGCCTGCAAGTGTCTCCAAAAGTGCTACAGATATTGTCATTGGGTCATAGATACATTTTCATGAATAAGTGAATTCTCAAATAAGGAACTAGCAAATAATGAGGATCTACTATAGTAATCTGAGTCTTTGTAGGAGATAAACCTATTTGTAGTAAAATAGCCTCCCCAGAGACACTCTTGTCTGAGTATAGAGCTGCTAAATAAAGTTGTTTTGCTTTTCAACATTTAATGTTCATTTGCAAGATTCCTAAATAAACATTTTTTAATCCTTGCTATTGCAACATTTTTAGGGGAAGAAAAATATATGCTACAAATACTAAAACTTCAACTATGGTAGTAGGACTTCCCTAGGAAACCTTGAGCAATTTCTGTGTTTGTTTTGTACCACTGGAATGATTAATAAAATCAACACAAATAAACTAGTTATTCAAACTCTAAGCAAAATAATTTGTCATCTTTTCCAAAATACTAGTGGATGAACAATTTAAAACACCACTTTTTTAACCATGTTAAAACAATTACTAGTTTAAATGAGGGTTTCATTTTTTAATGATTTTTGTCATAATGAAATTTGCAAAGAAATTAGCAAGTCTGAAACATTGATTCTTGCATGTTATTATAGTACCTTTAGGTTGATAGTAATTCTTTAATTTTTTATTTGTCCAACATTTACTATATGCAGATTTGTTTTGTTTTGTTTTTTTGCTTAAAAATTCTGAATTGGCAAACTCCGGCTTTTCTTGATTCAAGCACTGGCCAAATAAATCGTGGAAGTACTCCCACCAGGAAAGAGGAGTCAGGTTAAGATCTACTCTTGATGCTACTAAAGCAAATTTGGAACTCAAGGGCAGAGGGAGCAGATCAGTTCCACTACTATTGAAATTATTACAAAGAAAAGGAAAAGAATCAGTTACATAGAAGATTATTTGAATTTTTTTCTTGTCAAGGTTTCAACCAATAGATAGAGCCCTATACACTGAAAAAAAAGGGTGATGTTTTTCTATATTTTGAAAAGTATTACAATCCATTTTTGTTAGTCATTTCATAAATTAGAATGGGAACAATGATATTTATATTATAGCAAGTACAATTTAGTTTAAATGAGTAGAAGGGTACACTACCAGAGGACTTTGATTATGAATATGTATAACCTGATACAGGTATAAGAAGCGAATTAGAGAAATTAGCATGGGCAGTAATCAGATTCATATAGTGATATTGGCTTGGAGAGAATTATATTAGGTAGTCAGAAGACTTTATCTAATTGCTGCTTGAAATTAAGTATACATGGATCCTTAATGTTATGGGCTTGAATTTGAAAGACTCACTCATCAAGATTTTTAGACACATTATATTTGCTTTTGCAAATTAGAAGCTCCAACCACAGATGCAAGTATACATTGCCATGTGTGGAATTAATGCTTCAGACAGCTTATGAATATGTATGTGTATTTTGGTGGCGCTTCTGCCACACGAGTCTGAAAAGCAGTGGGAAGTGGGTGGAACTGCGTGGAAATGCATATTGCTGTCAGAAAAGTGCAATTTTCAAAGAAAAAATTATAGGGGCAAATTTTCGTTTCAGACATGTCTTCAAAGACATAAAATTTTCCAAAAGAGGAATGCTGATGTTTGTCCATTTAAATTGTTGAAATTTCTGTTGACATTTTCATAACTTGGAAATCTTCTGAGGACAAGTCTTTGTATTAAAATGTGCATACATCTTCATGATGGTTTCTGGAAGACCTTAAGTTTTAATATGTGGCAATATTTGTATGGTATTTAGTTCTGAAGTTACTGTTGTACTGGATTGAATGTCTCCATACTGATATGTATTAGTTGGGTTCAGTTTGAATTTTAGTGCCAGGTTTTATGTCTGTATATTAACCATTTTGGTCTTGGCAAATAAATGCAAAGTACATGGCTGTGCAGTTGCAATCCGCTCCACATATGACCACTACTTCTGGGTCCTGGTACCAGGTGAGGAGAAAGAATAGGAAAACTAAAGAGCTTGTCTTTTAGTGTCTCTACAGTAATGAAGTATCATAAGATCTTTGGGCCTCGGGTGGATGAAGGAGCTACACCAACTGTGGTCTCCATGAGTAGTTTGAATTAGTTACATGTTGAAATGAATAGAAAGTAGCCCTTTTTCTAAAACGTTTAATACATTCCAGAAAATTTTGTCACGTGGTGATAAGAAGGTGGAAGGATCAGGCAAGGGCAGAATTACATCACCTGTACCAATTCATATGCTTTAACAGTACAATTCTGATACTCCACACAGACCTGTAAACCATTCCTTCCAGAGCACATTTTTGAACACTGAGTTGAACCAATGACAGTGACATCATTCCCACAGTTCTGTTTTATTGAATTAAACTTACTACATTTGACCAGTTACCACCATAGCTTTTAATCCATAATTTACCTAAATTTGTTTATCAAGCACAATAATTTCTTCCTAAAAGATCACCTGATACAGCTTTGTTTTTTCCTATTCTTGGAGTAGTGTCACTGTGGGGATTTGATATGTATCACGCAGGAAGGGGAGGACAGCGCTTACTGCTGATTTTGATATGCAGTTAGAATGCCTGTACATTTTAATGACTTTGATATTAGGTGTGGCCTGAGAGTCAGAAGTTTTCTAGGCAAAAATGTTTTCCTTCTCCTAACCCATTTCATCATTTCTTAATGGACTTCCCCATTATAGCATTAAATTGGATTAAGGAAATATATTGTTTGGAAAACATATAAAGAATTAAGTGTTATATATTTTTATTTACCTTAAAAACAGGCAACAACAACAGAAAGCCTTTTGCCCCTTGACCTCTCTTGCCTCTCTAGCTTCTGTGCCATTCTTTGTTGCTCTTTGTAAAGAGCCTCAATAAATCCATACTTGGATTTAATTCTTCTTTAATTGTCTCTTTAACATAATTTAATCAGATACATCCCCACCATTCTACTAGGACCATGGTCAGATTCAGCATTGGCCTTCAAGTTACTGCACCCATTGGTCAGTGTTTGCTTTTCATCTTCCTGGACCTGCTCCAGGAAACAGTTTATCTTTCCATATATCTACCTCACTTCTTCCTCTGCATTTTCTAGACCTCTTGCTGTTGGGAGTGCCTGAGGGATGAGTACTGGATTCTCTATATTTGTCCTCATTGTTAGGAATCTTATTCAGTCTTGTGACATTAAATATCATTTATAGGCTGATGAGTACCAAATTAATGTCATTAACCCAGAACTCTCTGCAAAACATTCAATTTTTCTATTTTAGAAGCTATAGGAGTTTTTGGTTCTACATCCAAAATTCTTAATAGGCAAATTCTGTATCTTTCACCAAAAAGAAAATGCATCTATAAAGTGATAACTAAAGAATACATTTAAGAACTTTGATATTGTTGTAATGAAACATTCATACTAATTTCCATGTTTAGGAGATAGGGATTTTAAGGTACACAAACTAGAATCACTCAGTTCAGGAGATCACATCGTATATATTTAAATGATTTTTATGCATACTTGTTGATTACTATTTCATATTTAAGGTTATTTACCTAACAAACTTATTCCAACATAATATACCATGTAATCTTATTGGGAGATATAATTTAGCCAGAGAAATCATTTACTCATTTAAAAGACTGTTACAAATATGCATATTACCATTATTTATATGTTAATAGATAAAAGAAAAGTATACAATTTGTAATTAAGGAAGAAACTAATATTTGTACTAATATGACCAGATAACATGATTAAAGTGATCTTAGAAATTATATTTGTAAATTTTTTTCTTCCTTCATAAACTTTGTCCTTTGCCTACCTACCAATAAGCACTTAACTACTTTAGCTAAGTTGAAGTTATAACTAAAACATTAGAAAGTAAATATTTCTTATTTCATGCTTTAAAAAGTCCAAAATTTTCATAATATAGAAAATCCTAGAACAATTTGTATTCTGTTGTCTTCAAAGATTGTTTTAATATCTGGAACTTGGGAATATTGTTGTGTTCACCATTGTTGCTCCATTGATCTATTTTGCTATAGTTTTAAATTAGAAAAGAACTCTGACTTGGAACTAATTTCAGGCTGGCTCATTTCAACCTGAGTCACCAAAGTGTGTGTTCTCTGAATAACACTAGTACTACCCATGTTGGAGAAAAGATAATATTCAATTAGGGGTTCTATAAATGTTTATAGTAAATGAAAATTAAGTGAGTAAAATAAGAACTTGAATTGAATTGAATATTAATTTTTGTGTTGAGTAAGAATATAGAGGATGGTAAACTTTCCCAAAGCTCACTTGATTTAATAATGGAATGACATACTTAATATGTAAAATATAAAATTAAATAGTTTCATACAAATAACATTATATTTAAAATATATTAAACAAAAAGAAACAAAAATGGTTTACTGACATTTTCTGCTTTCTCTTTATAATTTTAAAACATTTAATGGTTTGAACTATTGATACATTTAGTGACTAGAAAATTGAAACTGATGTCATTTTGAGAATTAATGAAACAACGATAATGGTATTAAAAAGACATGTTCAAGCCGAGCGCGGTGGCTCAAGCCTATAATCCCAGCACTTAGGGAGGCTGAGACAGGAGAATCGCGAGTTCAAAGCCAGCCTCAGCAACGGTGAGGCACTAAGCAACTCAGTGAGACCCTGTCTCTACATAAAACACAAAATAGGGCTGGGGATGTGGCTCAGTGGTCGAGTAACCCTGAGTTCAATCCCCAGTACCAAAAAATAAATAAATAAATAAATAAAAAAGACATGTTCATAGAATTTAAATAAATGTTTGTATAAATGAAAACGTAAATTGCAAAGTTGAAAAGAAAAATGTTCAACTTAGTAACATTATAGAAATGTAAATTAAAACCAGTATAGTTCATCTGCTAAATTACTAGGTCATAAAATATTCATACACTTGGTTTTTGGCGAGTGTATTGGGACAAAAGTGAACCACATATTGCTGCTAGCATTTTAAATTGGAAGAATTTATTATCATATTGGGAAATCATATTGGAAACCTTTGACTCTCTCATTTGGCTTCACTTTTGAGACTTTTCTTCAAGAAATAACTCCAAAATAAAGTACAGCTGCAAAGACAGAAGACAGAGACACATAGGCACACATACAAGAGGAAGAGAGAGAAATACAAATATATATTCTTTAGCATCAAGAAATCAGAAACTCAGTATGTAAACTTTTATATACATTATGAAGGCATAGTATAATCCAATGAGGAACTATTTGAAATAAGTAAATCAGTGTACAACAGTTTATCTATATAATTGTTATAAATATTTGTTTACCTGTACAAGGGAAATGAATAGGCCAGGGAAAAAAAACTATTCCAAACTAAATAATTTATAGGCATTATTTGGAGACACAATTACTTTATATTTGAATTTCTTTGTTTATTTCTTTATTAATATATGTTCTTATGGGTTTTTTATTTGTTTTTCTGTTTTTCGTTACCAAGGATTGAACTAGGGGGCACTCGACCACTGAGCCACATCTATAGCCCTATTTTGTATTTTATTTAGAGACAGGGTCTCACTGAGTTGCTTAGTGCCTCGCTTTTGCTGGGGCTGGCTTTGAACTTGTGATCCTCCTATCTCAGCCTCCTGAGCTGTTGGGATTACAGGCATGCACCACTGTGCCTGGCATGTTCTTATGTTTTTATTTACAATAATTTTTGCTTATTTCCTATTTTAAGAGGAATACAATAATGCAGCATACTGAAGTATGCGTTTACTATACTGTGTAGCATTCCAATGAATATTTTTAATTATGGACCTTGTTTGTGAATAAAATGAAGACTTGAAAATAATCTAAATAACTCTTTGAAATTCTTAACTACCTTTTATAAAATCAACATGCTAATCTTTTTTTTTTTTTTGTACCAGAATTATTGAACCTAGAGACACTGAACCACTGAGCCACATCCCCAGTCCTTTTTTACTTTTCAGACAGAGTCTTGCTAAGTTGCTTAGGGCCTCACTAAGTTGCTGAGGCTGACTGAATTTGTGATCCTCCTGCCTCAGCCTCCTGAGCTGCTGGGATTACAAGTGTGTGCCACTGCACTCTGCTCAGCATGTAAATCTTAAATTACAGGTGGAATTTTAACCTAAAATGTTCATTAAAACATCTCTACTTTATGGCAGCAAAACAAATTTTAATCATCATGCAGTCTAGAAATTTGGTAAACTGCTAATATGTTTGATTTAAAATAGCCATTATTTGTGTGCATGTATGAATATGTAACAGCATATCCCACTATTATATACAACTAACTATAAGTTACCAATAAAAAATGTGGAAAAAATAAAATGGCCACCATAAAGGTCTGTTTGTGCTGGAAAGAACATTTCAATCTTAGTAAGTTCAGAACACAGCCCATGAATTGCTATGTTTAGAAAAGATACTACCTAAGCTTGCTTGTTTTATTGTCTATCCTTAGTTCAAGGCAAAATATGCCTATACATGGAATAAAAATAATATCATATGAAAATTCTAACCAAATTTTCAGTTGACAGTAGCTGTGGGTGAATTAAAATCCATTGCTTCAGTACAGTTATATAGAAGATCATTACTTTTTTAAAGCCTAAGAAATTAAAAAAATATATTAAATATGTACTCATCTTTTCCTGTTTGAATCAGACATGATTCAGACATGGACATGATTATTTTGAACATTGCTCCTATTTGAATCTAAGAAACAAAATTGTATAATTCAAATTGTGTTTTTACCTCTACCTTCCTACAGAACATACATTGAAAAGATAGCTGTGACATTCTTTCTAGATTGTGGGACCTAGTATCTTAGAAGAAATCAGTTCTTGCTAGTGGTTTTTGTTTTCTTTCAGGAAAATGTATCTCAGATTTACCTGAAGGGGAAAAATGTGAAAACATGAAGTGCTTATTTGGTTATTATAGCTTGGATGATTTTAAAATAAAAATCCTTTTATTTTTTTCTGTGGGCATTTTTTCTTGGCAACATTTTAAAGATGACTACTATATATGAGTTATAGAATTGGATGTCTTTTCAAAGTGCAATTCCATTCTCTATTCTGCAGAAACACCTACCATTTAAATAAAATTACAGTGCTCCTTCAAGCAAAAAATAGTCTTTTGTTACTCGTATATATTTATGCATATTTTGCTTTTATTTTAACCACAAGAACTTTCTCCAGTTTTGGCAGCACTAATAATCTTCATATTGTCAGGTTTCTATTTATTTATTTTTAATGATGCAAGTGTGAAGTCCTCAAGAGAGAATGATTTTTGTATTTTTTGAGTGCTTTTTATTTTCTGATTAGCTTTTTGTATTTGTGATTACTTTGATCCAATGAGCATTAGGGGAATGTTCGATTTTTTAAGCAATGGTTTTAAATCAGCAGCAATTGAACACTGGCTATTTTACTAAAACCTTGCTAAGTGAATTTGAATTATTTCCTGTCTAGTTTGCATCATGTTCTTGCTTGCTTCTCAAGTATTGCTGTGCAAGGTGTTTGTGGGTTGCAAGTTTCTATATAGATAATAAACTTTTTCTTTTTGCCTAAGTTCTTCAACAATGCTATGCTCTGGCTTTTATGACATTTTAGCATTTTTCCTGGCTGCTACTGTCACTGAGATGGCAAAATTATTTCCTCCCCATTTTTGTTGACTTATTGGTAATGGTCATCCAATTTCAGCATCCGGGTTGAAATGTCAGAAGCACAAATTGTGCCATGTGTTGTCCTGGAAACTTCAAATGTTGAATAAAAATTCTTCTCTATAAAACAATCACTTAAAATAACACTTGAGATAAATTACTATATGAAAAGTTTCTAATATTTCTAATATTTGATAATTATACTAAGAAAGTGTTTTGTCTTGCACAAGTCAATAGGATTATAGGGCAAAATTTGGACTTTCTGATGTTATAAAAGTATGTCATATATTCCTCTGTGCTTGGGCTTAAAACTCATTTTTGTAAGTCGGGCGCGGTGGCACAAGCCTGTAATCCCAGCACTTAGGGAGGCTGAGACAGGAGAATCGAGAGTTCAAAGCCAGCCTCAGCAAGGGCGAGGCACTAAGCAACTCAGTGAGACCCTGTCTCTACATAAAACACAAAATAGGGCTGGGGATGTGGCTCAGTGGTCGAGTAACCCTGAGTTCAATCCCCAGTACCAAAAAAAACACCTCATTTTTGTGTGTGGGGTGTGTGTGTGTGTGTGTGTGTGTGTGTGTCATATGTGTGTTTTATTTTTGTTTTTGTTTGTTTGGTACTAAGGATTGAACTTAGTGGTGCTTAACCACTGAGCCACATCCCAGCCCTTTTTGAGATAGGGTCTCACCAACTTATTCAGGATTTACTGTGACATATATATATATGTGTGTGTGTGTATATATATATGTATATATAAATATATAGAAAGGAAGATTAATTATAGTATTAAATAACATAAGAATTTTGACTTTTTAATATTTTTATATTAGATCACAATTTTGGGTTCTTCTAAGGGATTTTTTTGTAATTTACCTCATTGAGAGGAAAACATAAATAGAGCTTCACTTTTTTGATCTGTGCCATGGGAATTGTTTATCATTACTATATATAGAGAAGTCAGCAAGGGACACCTTTAAATTGGCTTATACTAAAATGATTGGTCATAACCAGTGTCACTGAACATATGATGAAGCTGGAACTTTCACATGCTGCTGGTGGGACTATGCAGAGGTGCAAACATTTTGGGAAACATTTTAGTAGTTTTTTTTTTTAATCTAAGCAAATTTCTGACAATATGTTTTAGGTATTCTACTCCTGAATATTTACCCAAGACAAATATACTATACCTTGGTGTGGTATGCCTATACCAAAATTTGTATTCAGATGTCTATTATAATAGCTCGTTTACAGTAGCCTAAAATTGAAAAAAAAATACAAAAATATTCCCTGAAAAATAAAAGTAATAAAGTATTGATATGTGATATAATATGGATGAATCTCAAAATAATTATATTGAATAAAAGACTATACACAAATCTACACAATTTGTGATTCCACTTATAGAAAGTTCTATTCTAGAAAGTACAGTTTAATTTCTAGTGAGGAAAAGCGGATCAATGGTTACCTGGAATTGGATGGTAGGGAGGAGATAAGGAAGGGAGTACATAGGAGCATGAGACATAATGCATGTGTTTCTTTTAACTAAAACCCATACATCTATTAATTTTGGTGGTAAATTCAATAACATACTCATACACCAAAAGTTATCCAGTTGTCCACTTTAAATATGTGTAGTTTATTACATGTGGAATTATAGTTGGTTAAGAGGTTTAAAAATGAAACAAGGTAACACATATGAAAGCACTTACTATTTTGTTTGGGAAGTGATTATCTCACAATGCATGTTACTATATTAAAATGATTAAATGATGAAGTGAGGGAAATCAGAGAGAGTCTGACTGTAACTCCAAGGAAAGCCTAGTTAAACAATAGTTTCTCTTTCGGTGAGAAAATTGCTGTCATATTGTATATTGATTTATGCAAAGGTCCATACTCATTTTTGTGTGTGTGTTCCTTGAAGTCACCTTTGCCCTGTTGTAGTTACCTGGTAGTCCACACTTGTGAATGAATACAGTGGCTGATGGTGGGTTCTCCAGGTGGCTGGTGAGGCCAGGCTGAAGAGCAGCTATGACTGAGCAATGTGGAGAGATGGAGGACCGGAGAACTCCTCAGGTTGAATGAGGCCAGGTTCCTCATGGCTTCTGGCAAACTGGAGGAATGAGAGACCTAAATACAGCTGGTGATGTCTGTACTCATCATCCCTAGACATATGACACAGGCGCATGGCAGCTCCCACTTGGATCTGAAATAACCTGTGTGGGGAAGAAGAGCCAGGAATGGTCCTGTGAGGCATATAGTTTAAGCCTCCAATGAGCTTGTTCTGTGCTCTAGTGGAGAACAATGAAGCAGCTACAAACTTTGGATGCCCTTTGTTGTCGTTCCTAAAAAAACCAGACAGCTCCTGGCACATGTGATTCTAAATGTCTGGAGGATAGGAGAGATCTTGTATTGCATGATTCGAACTGCGTAACTATTGTTATTATGATCATCATCACCATCATTATCATTATCATTTCATTGGGTGGCTGCCCTGTATGCTGGGCTCCAGTGCTTTTAAAATATTTAATTTTCCCAGTAACCTTCAAGGCTTTCCTGATGCCTTTTCTCCCATTTCCCTTCCCCAAATGAAGTCAAAACTTCATTTTTGCATGGTTTTACAACTTCATTTTTGCATGGTTTTACAGCCTGTACACTTTGCTAATACTTGTGATTATGGCAATCATATGATAGGCTGCATGATTAGTAGATTTTTATCTATCTCCCCTTCAAAATGCACAACTAAATATGTCTTGTTCACAGGGGCTTGTTAAAAGTTTAGTACTATCTGTTGAGTGAGGCAATGAACAGAACATCATTGAAACTTAAGTTTTATGGGCAATGAAGGACCTGTGATGTAGTAATTCTAGGTTTCATATAGGGATATTTACTCTGTATATAATTCTAATTTAAGCAGTGAAGAAAACTAAACAGAAATGTGAGCATTGAAAACTAGATGTGAGATTGAAAACTAAAATGTGAGATTGAAAACTAGTCTTAAGATTGAGAAATCATGTCGTTATAGATAGATTAAATCCCATACAAAATACTCTGAGGTTGGTTAAATCCAGAGATTATTAAATTCAATGAGTTGATGAATGCCCTCATCAATACCAGGTATCAACTCTTTTAAAAATGTGAGAGTAAAGACCTACTGGTATTTATGGCATATGATTTGCATGTGGTTGAATAAATTATGAGTCTCCTGTTACAGCTGATGATGAAAACTAAGACTGTATCCATAATATATATTTTTAATAAGTTGCTTACTTAGCCAAGCATACATTATTAGCAATATGACTTTTATGCTGTGTATCTTTAAGTGCAACTTACTTAGGTGATGCTTCTACTATTTTACAATCAAAAGAGTTAACAAAGCAAATATTAAAAAAAAATTAGGTATTTAAAAATAATAAATTATAAAAATAATTGTTCAAAGGAAAGATTCAAGGTAATAACTCATTTCCCTTACTGAAAACAAAATTATATGTTGTATTTTGCTGAAAACTTTTTGTTTATTCTTGCTAGTAATACTCAAAACTTAGTGGAAATCACCGAAGTAATATAGTCTCCAAGATAAAACAAATTGCCCCAAATACATTCATGCATCAAACTAGAACATACTGTGCAAGTGCTCTTGAAAGCAAAACATTGACTGGGACACAGAGAAGTATCAAGTGTTCAGATATACACCTAATTCAACTGATAACACTTATTTACTTAGAATCTTTTCAAAACAAGTAGAGTCTCAGTATTCATCTGATCTGAGCATATGGTACACTGTCTTAGGAAAACAATGTTTTGAAATATTCAAGTAATATTAGGGTATCAAGAATATATTATAGACATGTCTCTGAAAACAACAATACTGATATTCTTGATAAGGCAAAAGAAAATGATGTAATCAGGAAGAATACAAAACTTTTTAGAAGTAACAGCAGAGCTAATTTCATACTTTAGTGCATATTCACATTTAATATAATTGCCCCCCTTTAAGTATTCTTTACAAGGAAAATGTCGACTGCTCTTTTTCCCTTGTCAAGTTACCTTAGTAAAAGTGTATTCTGTGGCTATATCTTTAAAGTGTTCTATGAGCTTAAATATCTGAAAATACAATATATGAAGTAAACTTTCAAGATATTTCTGCTGTAACTGATGATGGATATTTGTCATTCTTCTGGATCCTCCTATAACTTGGAAAATCCCTTGCCTTTTGAAGCAGAGCTCTCCACCATTACCAAAACTGCGATTGCCTTTCTGGTCGTCTTTGTAGTTTGGTGCAGGCCAGATAACTTAGACCTTGTAGAGCAGGGATCCCTGACCATCCTGGCAATTAGTGGCTAAACTCTGGTAGTCTGATGCCAGGGAGCAGTGGCAGCTGGGCTGATGGCAGTGTCAGAATCTTGTCTTGAGGTGTTGTTGACCAGAGGTAGGGTCTATGTCTTGAACTTCCAAGTCTGCTTCTCCAGTCCTCCCAAGATTCTGCACACTATTTATTTCCTTTTCAGTACATTCTTTTTCTCTATACATAAGCCAGTATTGGTTTCTGCTCCTTCTGACTAAGAACCCTCGATAATACTAACCCTTGCATCCTCAACTGTCACCAACTCTTGTCATTTCCATGCTTTGGAATGACCTGTGCCACACCTTCTCCTTATCTTTTCAGTTGAGAACTAGGACTCATTAGGACTGTAACTTCTTGGTAGGCTTTTTTCTCCAACCTTCTCCTGCAGTTTACCTTTCACAGATCTCTTGATTTCTTGTGGAAGAGCCCCCATAACCCTTCCTTAGTATCTCCAAAATATTGTGAAGCTTTGGACCACATGGACATGAACTGATACTCTCATTTTCTTTATATTAGACAATGTTGCCACAAGCAAGGTGATTCATCTGTCCAACCACAGCCATCTTTAAATGAGGATAATAAATTATAAAATGTATAGTTATCATGGGAATTTAGTTAAATGACATAAGAGAAAGCTGACTAATGCGGTCGCTATTCTTTGATAGTTCTGAGAATTCTAGCAAGTAACTCAACCTCACTGTGCCTGTTTCCTTAACTGCAAAATAGTGATGGTAATAGTACCTAAGTCATGTATGTAAAATGCTTAGGAGAGTGGTGGGCACAGTAAGCCCTCAGAAAGCATTTTTATTATTATTACTAAAGATAAAATATTCAGGTCATGATGACACTAATCTCTTCCTCCTCTTCCTCTTGTTACACTTCTCTTCCTCTTTTACTTATTAACACTATAGAATCCACTGATGTACACACTTTCTGGAGGTGCAATTTAATAATAAAGAAAAAAAAGAAGAAAGTCATAAAATTCTTTCTTACTTGCAATCTTGTTGCATCTCACTCTTCCATAGCCCCATCCTCTCTGGTCAGGTGTATCTTATTTTCTTTGTTGCAAGCAGGGATCTTTCTTACCATTCCTTTGTCATTGTCATGCTCTTTCCCACTTCTGATGCAAATGGAGAAGATGTTTAGTTTCCCAAGTTGTTTTCCCATGAGTTCTGGCTTGGGTGTGAGGTCCCAGAGGAACCTTGTTACTGGTCATAACAATTTGGTTTTTGTGAAACACGTGGTCCAGAATGAGTCACTCTGGAATTATTTCCAGGTTGTGTGGGTACATCTCATTGTATCCTGGCTTGTTTGTAGTCCTTTATTAATGGTCTTCTCTCAAAATAGGCAAAGTCAATTAATGAGTCATGGTCGAACTAACAGAAATTTGGAGGAAGTTTTTGTGTTCCTTTTTATAGAAAATGTATTTCAAAAGAGATTGGATTATATGAAATTGTATATTTGTATTTTTAAAAGGAAGCAACAAACAACTCTGATGAGCACAAACAGCTTATCAGAAAACAGATCTGAGGGTAGTTTATGTTTCACATAGAAACCGTATTTACCTACATAATGTGATGCTCTTGAGTTCTCTGTATTCTTCTAAAAACTAATTACATATGAAAGCATTATGTAAAACTAGGGTTGGCAGAAGGATTTATCAGAAAATTATCTTTGTTACTGACCTTTGTTTTAAAAATATTTAAACAGTCTAAAAAACTTCACATTTTATAAAGACATTTTAACTGAGAAATCTTAAGACACTAGATACTGGGAAAATTTGAAATTACTTGAACAAAAATGAGCCAAAACACCATGAAATGAAGTATAAAGAATGCAATCTTTGGCATTTCTATGGAATAAAATTGTGTGAAGAAACTTCTTGTTATCAGTTGTGCTTCTTAAGGAATGTGTGGGAGCAGAGATTGTGAGAATACACATACAGGGAGTGGCCAAGAGAAATGGGCATTATTTTTGCAGAGAAGGTGAAAGAAGTTAAGATTTCTGAGAAACTAAATCCCATAGTCTTTGAAGACATGGAAATATGTGATCTACTGTTGATCTAATGTGCACGTAACATTTTATGTGACATTTTATCATTGGCAGATCTTAGCAACCTATAGACAGTTGTCAAATGTCAATAAATGTAGAATTGGTATTAAGAAGGTTTTAGGAACTTTCCAGATGATAATAGAAGAAAAGATATGTATTCACAAATGCAAACTCACATGACATATATATACACAAAATGTACTGTCTTAGTTCTTTTGGGTTGCTATTCTAAAATACCTTAGGCTGAGTAACTTTTAAACAACAGAAATGTATTATTTGTAGTTCAGGAGGCTGGGAAGTCCAAGACCACATTTGAGTTTAGTGAGAGCTTTGTACTTCATGGGTGGCATCTTTTAGTGACATTTTCACATGGTGGAAGGGGAGAACAAGCTCCTCCAGGCCTCTCTTGTAAGGGTACCAATGAACTCCTAAAGGCCCTACTTCTTAACACTATTGCATTGGTGGTTAATTTTCAAAATAAGAATATTTTGGGGGACACACACATTCAGGCCATGGAATTCCACCAGTCATTCCCCCAAATCCACATTCTTTCAGGGAAAATACAATCCATCCCAATGGTCTCCAATGTTTTAACTTCTTTCATCATCAACTCAAAAGTCTGAAGTCCAGAGTCATCTCCAAATAAGATACAGGTGAGGTTAAAGGTGTGATTCATGCTGAGGCCAACTGTTTTTCAGTTATGAGACTGTGAATTCTACAAGTATGTGTTTCCCAAATGCAGTGATGGGATATGCCCAGGGGTGGACATTCTCATTGCCAAAGAGAGAAATAGAAAAGCAGAGTAATAGGTACTAAGTAAGGCTAAAACATGACAGGACAAGCAACATTAAATTTTCAGGCTTCAGAATAATCTTTGACTTCACATCCTGCCTTTAGAACACACTGGCATAGGGGTTGGACATCCTCACCCTCATGGCATGGGTCCAGCCAGCCACAGCTCTCATGGGTAGGAGTCCTGTGCTTTTATTCTCTCTCAGGCTGGTGTCATATGCTGGTGGTTCTGTAATTCCGGTGTCTCTAAGGTGGCCCTGCCCCCATGGCTTCACTAGGCATTCCCTTAGTGCATGCGCTGCCTATACTTGAGGCTCATCAAGGCGTCCACACCCTCAAAACGTGTGCATTCTATGTGTCAGTGGAAATGGCACCGTGCAGGCATCACCAAAGTTTACCACCTGTGTCCTCTGGAGGAGTAGCCATTGTTGCACCTGTGTCTACTGGAGCCACACCTGGACTGTCTGAGGAGCACTGTGCCAGAATGTGGGAGCAGATACTTGGAGAAGTACTGGACGGTGAGTGCTGAAGTCCTGAAGGTACCTGGGAGCCCTCTTTTGGTGTAGTTCTGTCTCTCAGGCCTTGGCACTTTGGGCTTTTAATGGGAGTGGCAGCCTCAGTGATCTTCTAGATGCCTTTGGTCATTCTTCCTATGTGTTGATAAATAACACTTGGCTTCTGCAGATCTGTGATAATCTCCTTCTCAAGGGGTCACTGGGCATACCGATGATATTCTCTCCTGAACGTGCTGTTCCACTTTTTTATGGCATGGCCAGCCTGAGAATTTTCTGAATCTTTACGTTCTTCTCCCCTTTTGTCTATGCAGTCTGCCTTTAGATCTTTCCTATCTTTTCATATATTGCTAAAAACTTTCAAGAGCAGCTATGCCGCACTTTCAACACTTGAGTATTTCTTTTGCTGAGTATCCTGTTACATAGCTTATAAGTTCAACCTTCCACAAAACACTGGGACAAGGACATAATGCAGCCAAGCTCTTTGTCACTTTATAATGAGAATGACCTTTCCCCAGTTTCCATTTCCATGTTCCTCTTTTCCATCTGGGATCTAATCAGAATGGCTTTATCATTCACATTTCTGCCTAGCATTGCATTCTTCTGACCACTTACGTAACCTCTAGGGAGACTGAGTTCTTTTCTACAGCTTTGTTCATTTGAGCCCTCACTAGAATCACTCTTTATGTTCCATTCACACCAATGCAGGTGTTGTCTAATGAGCACTTCAGGATGGCCCCAGCCTTACCCAGTTCCAAAGCTGCTTCCATGTTTTTAGCTATTTATTATAGCAACACCCCACCTCTTGGTGACAATTTCTGTCTTTATCCCCTTGGGCTGCTGCTATAATAAAACACCTTAGACTGAATAATTTATAAACAACAGGGATGTAATTTATAAACAACAGTTCTGGAAACTGGGAAGTCCAAGATCCCATTGTTAGCAGATATCTGGTGAGGGCCTTCTCTTTTCTTCATAGATGGTGACTTCAAGCTACATCCTTACATGGCAGAAGGGACAGACAAGCTCCCCCAGGCCTTATTTGTAAGGGTACTAATTTCATCCATGAGGACTTTATGCTCTAACTTAATCTACTCCGGAAGACTCTTCTTTTTAATACTATTGAATTGGGCATTAAGCTTCAACATGTGAATTTTGACAGTGTACAAACATTTAGGTCATTGCAGGTATAATGTATGATATATTATTTGTAATATGTAATGTGATACAGGCATACTTTGTTTTGTCATGCTTCACTTTATTGAGCTTTACAGACATGTTTTTTTATTTTTTTAAACAGAAGGTTCGTAGCTACCTTGTGTCAAGCAAGTCCATCAGGGCTGTTTTTTTCAGAAGCATCTGCTCACTTCATTTCTCCATGTCATATTTTGGTAATTCTAATAGTAACTCCAACTTTCTTCCTTTTCTTATATATTTTATAATGATCTGTGATTAGCGATCTTTGATGTTACTGTTGTAATTATTTTGGGTCACTACAAGCCACACCTACATACAAAGAAGTTGAACTTATTTGAGAGAACACACTCATGTGTGTTCTCACGCTTCACTGACTGACATTTCCCTCATCTCTCCCCAACTCCTTGGACCTCCCTAGTCTCTGAGACAACAACAGTATTAGAATTAGGCTAATAACTTGACTAGCCTGTAAGTATTAAGTCAAAGAAAGAATCGCACATCTCACACTCTAAATCAAAAGCTAAAAATGATTAAACTTGGTGAGGAAGACATATGGAAAGCTGAGACAGGCCAAAAGCTAGATCTGTTGTGCCAGTTAGCCAAGCTGTGAATGCAAAGGAGAAGTTCTTGAAGGAAATTAAAAATGCTATTCTAGCAAATACAAAAATGACAGGAAAGTGAAACAGACTTATCTCTGATATGGAGAAAGTTTTAGTGGTCTGGAGTAAAGATCAAATCAGCCACAACATTCCCTTAAACAAGGCCTAATTCAGAGCAAGGCCCTAACTCTCTTCAGTTCTGTGAAGGTTGAGAGAGGTAGGGAAGCTGTACAGGAAGAGTTTGAAGCTAGCAGAGGGTGTTTGGTGAACTTTAAGAATCTGTCTCCATACCATAAAAGTCCAGGGTGAAGCTGCAGGTGCTGATGCAGAAACTGCAGCAAGTTATCCAGACCATTAAGCTAAGGTGATTGATGAGGATGGTCACACTAAACACCAGATTTTCAATATAGGTTGAACAGCTTTATATTGGAAGAAGATGCCATTTAGGACTTTTATAGCCCAAGAGATCAATGCCTGGCTTCAATCCTCCTTCCTAGTCTTCAGCAACCACTACCCTGATTAATCAGCAGCCATCAACACTGAGGCAAGAGACTCCACCAACCAAAAGATTATAACTTGATAGAGGCTCAGATGATCATTCTATAGCAATAAGATATTTAAAAAAAATTAAGGTACATGCATTATTTTTTTCAGACATGATGCCATTGCACACTTAAAAGACTATATAGCATATAGTAAATGTAACTGCTATTTGCAGTGCAAAAACAAAAAACTGAGCCGGGCGCGGTGGCTCACGCTTGTAATCCCAGCACTTAGGGAGGCTGAGACAGGAGAATCGTGAGTTCAAAGCCAGCCTCAGCAGTGGCGAGGCGCTAAGCAACTCAGTGAGACCCTGTCTCTACATAAAACACAAAATAGGGCTGGGCATGTGGCTCAGTGGTCGAGTGTCCCTGAGTTCAATCCCCAGTACCAAAAAAAACCCAACCAAACAAACAAAAAAAAACAAAAACAAAAAACTCACTTTATTGTGATTTTCACTTAATTGTGGTATTCTGGATATGATCCTGCAGTATCTCTAGTGTATGCCCGGTTGAGATTTATAATATGTAATAATCGTTCTTTGAATATTCAGTGTTTAATAATGTATTAGATGTGAATGTTTATATCCATATATATTTATATAAGTATATGTAATTTTTCTTTTGTAACATCCCACACCACTATTTTCCTATGCAGTTTTGTGTATGTACATGTAGAGGGGTATTGTTAGATTGTTAATTTCCTAAATAAATGAAGAGGTGGGTTGGGAGTTTAAAAAGTTAGCTTCTGCTCTTTCCACATGGGAGAAAATATTGGCATAGACTCTTTCTGAAGACATTTTATTATAATTTCCTGAGAATTATAAAATATTCCATATTGAAAAAAAGAGGCAAGAAAATATCTGCAGATGGAAGAGTCATTCTCTGGGTGTGTCCCCAAAGGCCTTTGGTGCCTTGGTTTTCTCCAGTCGGTGATTTGTGTAACTTCCATGACCTGCATTTCTAGCTCCACCCCCGACTCCCAGGACTCTTTTTCTGTTGACTCTACTGTAATTTCCTGGTATTTGTATAAGTTGTTACAGTTCTTCCAGTTTTCTTATTAGCTAGCCTTAGGCCCAGATGCAGAATATTTGGGTGGCATTGGGAGTAGGAATGAGGACATGTAGCATTTAGGGATGACAAGTGACTTAGGCTCCTTAATGCAGGATGATGCACATCTTGTTGGTTCTGAGAAGTATGTAACCAAGAAGGGTTATATAGTATATACAGGAAGGGGATTATTTTAAACTGGTGCTGAAAGTTTAAAGAATATAGCAGTCTGAAATATTCAACACCCTGCCTTTCCCCCCAAAAGGCTTCTGAAACTAGTTTTTTTAGTAAGAAGATCAAGGAGAAGGTAGGCTTATGTTTGAGGCCTGTTATAGAGTGTTCATAGATGGTAAAGAGAAAACACACTATTGATTTTTTTTTCTTTTTGGTAATCAAGGAGAAAGGGCTTTCAATTCTAGAGGTAGAACAAACCTGGTTAACAGGAATTTGATCCCTTACGAAATGTGAAAATAGTGAACCCTTCAGTGATGAAGTGGTTTGTTCTTGAGTTTAGATTTATCATTCAATGTTCTTGGAAGCATCACTGGTTATTTTTACTGATTCAAAGAACTGAAGAGGTTATAAGAGATTAAGGGTAATTTTCCAGAAGGAGTAATAGAAGAGTTTATAAATGAATAGTCAATATAACCTCATGAAACTTGATGAGCACTTAGAAAAGTTAACAGGAACATTTTATTTGAAAGAGAACATTGACAAAAAGAAGCGAAGGATGAAATCAGTGAGAGATCCTAAACTCTTATCCTGTGAAAAACATTTGAATAAATGAAATATGTTTAACCTTGAAAATAAGAAAATAGATCCTTCTTCAGAAATATATAATGGACGATATAGAAAGAATAGAGATGCTTTGAATGGTTTCAAAATATATGATTAGGGGCAACTTGTACTACTTACAAGAATTAATATTACAACTTCTTTTCAGTTTAAGATACATAGATAATGGATCCTGCCTTGTTGCAAGTTGAGTTCACCATTGTCAGAGATGAATTAGGTGGCATTACTGTATGGGTTGGGGAGACTCCTATAGGATTGTTATTCTGTAAATGGATAAAACAAGAATTACAGAAACTGAATTGAATGTTTAAATGGAACAGAGAAGCGGGGCAAGTTTTTTGTTGTAGTAGAAATTATCTGGGATTCTTTGGCCTTGTGAAATCAGGATTTGGAGGTGAGATTTGGAAACTGCAATTGAGAGTAGTATAGCACATTGTGCACATATAGTAGAATGTCACACTGCATCCTGATAATATATAAAATTACTATGTCAATTAAAATACTGTGTTTTAAAAAAATTAATACAAGAGTCACTGCAAGTAACTACAAATTTACACACAATAAGGAACCTAAACATAGCTTTTTGGCGAGTGCATTCAGTTGAAATAAGGAACAGATTTCCCCACCTTTCAGTAGAATTTCTCCCTCAGGACAGTCAAAAATTGGGCTGGGGTTATGGCGCAGTGGTAGCGTGCTCACCTAGCATGCGGGAGGCACTGGGTTCGATCCTCAGCACCACATAAAAATAAAATAAAGCTATTGTGTCCACCTACAATTAAAAAATAAATATTAAAAAAAAGAGACAGTCAAAAATTAGTCAATTTCTGAACCTAGCCCATTGAATGATACCAGTATTCCCAAAAAATGTGTAGAATATTGACCAAATGTTATAATAAAACTTTCAATTTTTCCCCCTGCCCATGATATATCCATAATCTTAAACTCTGAACTTAATCTCTGTGTTTAAAAGAATGTCTTATTTGGTCCCTCAAATGCCATGTTAAAATCTCCTGGAATCTAAGGATTGAGCTATGTTTGGCATTCACATTTTCCAACTACATTTTTTTTAAGGTTTGTATAAAAGAAGTCCAAGGGAGAACACACATGTAAATTACAGGTAACTGTTCTCCATGAGGCTGAGAACATTCGCGTGAACATGATGTTGATTGTCATTTTATCAATACTCTTCAGTACTGGTGAAAGTAAAGCCATGGTGGAGGCTGTTTTCATGCCTGTGAGAATGCTGTCCAGACAGTCAAGCAAGGCTGAAGGAGCATTAAACAGTTGTCATCCTGTTTTGTCCTGACCAATCCCTTGCTTCCTTGACTCTCATTCCCAGCACATACTGTGTCATAGAATTTTGCTGATTGAGAAAACCACCAACGAGAACCAAAAGTCAAGATAATAGCCAAATTAAGACTATGATGAACAGTGGGATGGCCGGATGGTTCACTGAAAGGCACTGTACAGTAGCACCTGGGGAAGGATACTGGCAGGGGGCTGAGGATTTAATCAGTGCTGCTTGCTGCTTCTCCTGGTCTCCTCTTCCTCTTTGTTCTTATCCTTCTCTATTTCCTTTTCCTCTTAATCCTTTTTTTCTTCTAACATTGTTTTCAGTATGAAACATAATATACTGCTGGGAAAGTCTAATGCTGAAAGATGATTTAAGGAATTACTACAAAACACTGTCATCACCACCAAGTCAAGAAAAGGACCATGGCTGACTCTTCTGTTTGTCTTCCCAATTAGAACCTCTCCCACTCCCAAATTCCTTTCTTTCATTCTTTTTTTAAAATTTTACCACCTTTGTGAGTGCATACCTAAAAATATTGTTTAGTCATTCTTATTTTTGAGTTTTACATAAATGGACTCATACTATAAATACTGATTTTTTTCATTATTATGATTTATTTATGTTTTTATGTGTAGTTGTGATTTGTTTATTCTCATTGCTGTGTTACATTGTTACATTACATTGTGTTCTTGAACCACACAATTTATCCATTCTACTGTTGATGGACATTTGGGTTGTTTCCCATTTGGTCTGTATCAAGTGTGGTGCTACTGTGAGCATTGTTATATGTCTCTTGATGTTAGATTAGAAAAGGCCAAATTATCTATGAAGTGGTTTTTAAAAATTTTTATATTTATACTGGAGGTGTATGAGAATGACTGATTCTCAAACTCATCAGCATTTCCTGTTTTCATGCTTCAGTACTAAGCATCCAAGTGGCTATATAGTATAATCAATTATGGTTGGATTTCTCTGATTATTAATGAGATTGAATATCTCTGCATGCGACTTTTTGCTAATGGAGCTTCTTTGGTAAAGTGTTTTTGAGTCTTATGCAGGTCTATCTTCTGACTACTAGTCCTTTGATACATGTCTTCACATTCTTCTCCCATTCAGTGCTTGTCTTTTCCTTTTCTTTGTAATGTCTTTTAAGGAAGAAAGTATTATATTTGAATATAGTCACATTCGAGTCAAATTCCAGAATGACAGTAACTTCCTCAAGAAAGAACCGATATTTGCTCCTGTGAGGCACCCAGAAACATTTTGAGTCTAGCACCAACCAAATTCAAGGTTTGAGTTTCTTTGGGGGATTCTGGTAATGCCAGTCTGAGCTGTAAATCCATTTGTTCTGTTTTACCTGTACTGAGTTTAAGCTGTGATTGCAAGAAGGATCTGTATTTGTGTCTGTATTCTGCTAGATCCACCACTCTTTGTCAGCCCTGGACTTTGATTTCAGTCACCCTCTGCTAATGAGCCAATAAAGGCAAAAGTTGAAAGCCACAGGAATTTTGAAATTTGTAAAAATTGGCAAATGCAGTTACTGGTTGAATATTTTTGTTTCCTCCAAAATTCATTTTGAAACTTAATCCCCATTGCAACAGTATTAGGAAGTGTGGCCTTTAGGATGCGATTGAGTCATTAGGTGCCCTTATAAAAGTGCTTGACAGAGGGAGTTCACCTCTTTTCACCCTCTGTCCATTCTGCCATGGAAGTATAAATCAACAAGGAGCCATTGTGGTTCCTTTTTCAGACACCAACCCTGCCAGTGCCTTGGACTTCCCAGCCTCCATAAATATAATACATTTCTATTATTTATAAATTACCCAGTCTTATGTGTTCTATTATAGCAGCACAAACAGATTCATGGAAAGGTTTCTTCCATGCTAATTAATCTATCTGAGAACCTGTTGTTTCTTAGCTTTAACCTTATAATTCCTTATTGTCTTGTTAGCTTTCCAGTATATTTTATTAAAGAGATTAGGTTTTTAAAAATATATCCAACATTTTTATTTGACAAAATTTTTTTTTCCAGTGGAGGAGAATCGGTCTGAAAACCTAATTCATCATTACTGGAAACTGGCATTTCTTGAGTGGTTCTTCACCAAAAGTGTATATCAGACCAAATAGGAATGCTCAACCCTCAAAAAACACATGCTTGAGTTCTCCTGCAAAGATTCTGATTCATTGTATTTGTGGGATATGAGACATCTATTTTTAAAATTCTCCCCAAATGATTCTTTCAGCTGTATTATTTAAGTATCATCGATATACACAGACACACACACACGCACATACATATATACATCAATAATATTAAATCAGATATATATCACATGTACATTATATATACATTTGTAGATATATATTAAATATACATATATGCATTTGTATATGTATACACACAAACAATAATACAGACTATTCTAATTTATGCAAATTTTGAGTAGATTAGAGCCAACAAATTAGAGGATGGAGGGTTAAATTAGGTTCCTGGATTGTGTTTAGATCAGAATAAGCCCAAATCAAACAAATATATCTTAAATAAAGTAGGAGTTACTTCAATGAATTCTCTGCTCAGTACAGATTCACAGCCCAGGAAGAAAGAGGTAGAAGCAAAGAGAGAGCAGTCAGCAGGAAGAATCACAACAACAAATAGGGAACTCATAGGTGCTCAGTTCCCCATCCAGTGTCCTTTCCCATGGCTCCTGTGAGGCCCAGGCAAAATTGTCAGTTACTTTGAACATCTGTGGAAGTTTTGGGGGCAGCTCACTGGCGACAGGAGCTTAATTTCCAGATGTGAAGCTACTTTCTGCCTTTCATTTTCTGTCCTTCACCTACCACCAGAAACACAAAATTAAAAGTAATCACAAAATCTCCCCTTTCCTTCTATTGCTAATCTGCTATTTGCCTTTAAAAGGCTTTAAAATAGCAATATGTGTACACAAGTTTACTCTCTACCATATGCATGGTCAGTTATGTAAGGAGACCTTTGTGGATGTCTGCAGTCTGGAAGTGGGCACTAAGAACAATGAAAACCCCCAAAGACACACTCTGAAACCACAATCTCAACTGTTAAAATTCCAAAATGTCAAAATTCTTGAAAAGATTAAAATCCCTTAAATCATAGTCCTGAAAGATTATAATAAAATCCTAAAAGCTGAATTCTCCAAAACTACAATTCCTATAGGACAAACAAAAACCCCACAACTATTATCAGAGGGGTAGAAAGTCAAACTCTGGGGACTTAGATGTATTCTTTCAGTTGTTTGCAAGATAGTTGCATCATGATAGTCAGAATATGTACTTAGAAACATAGCAAAGCACATTTAGTGTATCTGGGTGTTTCCAGGAGATTTTTAGTGAGTCAGTCTGAGCAGACTAGGTGGGGAAAACCTGCTCTTAAGGTGATGGACACCATCTAGTCACCCAGGACCCCAGAGAGAACAAATACAGAAGACAAATTGTTTTATGTCTGACAACTGGGACAGAATTTTTTCAGCCTCTTTGGACATCAGAACTCCAGCTTCCTTGGCTGCTTTTATACAACTGATCACGTGGTGGTGTTGCAGTTTTTGATCATTCTTGTCCAAAACTTAGGTTGTCCACCAACAGATGACCATAGTTATAAAGCTGAGTGCACACAATTTCCAGCCATGGTGATGTGTTAATATGTTTTTCCTTTTGAGCTACTTCTTTGTGAATATGGTTCATCTCCTCAGATGGTTATAGCTATGCAACTGTTGTTAGTATAGCCAACTGTTTGTAATTATAAACATTTTATTATTATTGCCTGCTTTCTTGTATAAGGTAGCCTATTAAGTGTTCTGTTTCTCAAATTCCTTTCAAAAATGTAAATACATTCCTTTTAAATAATTTTAAATTACTTTTTCCAGAATTATATTTTCAAGACTTTTTACCTTTTAGGATTTCAACATTTGAGACTGTGTCTTTCAGTAACCTGAACCCAAACTGGAACACTTCAAACATTCCCATATACATATGGATTACTAAATTCATTAATTAGCGAAATAATTGTTGGAAATAATTCTTCAATGTTCTGATGAATATGAGTTATTGGGGATTATACAAGTATCCCTGTCCTTTGTGTGAAATACATGTAAGAATCTCTCAGGTAGAACAGCGAACACCTTCAAAGTGAGAATTGCAATGAGTCTTCTCGAAGGAGCATTTTGTCTTCTGATTTGGCTGGAAGATTAGGGGATCCTTCCAGAATGGTGAATCCTTCATGTACAGCGATGAGTGGGGTGCCTAAAAAAAGGGGAATTCAAGAGTCTATAGTAAGGGGCTGGGGCTGGGGCTCAGTGGTAGAGCACTTGCCTAGCATGTGTGAGGCACAGGGTTCAATCTTCAGCACCACATATAAATAATAAATGAATAAAATAAAGATCCATCAACAACTAAAAAGAATATTTTAAAAAATCTACAGTAACAGGTGGCATGTTGGTATTTATGCCTTCTTTTTAATGCACATTTGAACATGCATCCCAGTTTAACTTTGGACTTGATTTCATTATGAACATCTTTGCAGATTATTCGAGGCTAGCATTTTTATCAAAATAATTGAACATTGTGATTGGACAGATTGGCTTAGTTCAGTTTGGGCCACCTCTTCTTCCTCCATCTTCATTTAGTAACCTTTTTATTTAGAGAAACCCACTTTTCTTATTTCCAGGGGTAGAGAGAAAACTCTTTCTATTTTACACAGAAAAATTGTATCCCATGCTCCAGTTTTTACTTGTTAGACCACCAGCTAACATAATGATATCAGGGATAGCATCTGTTTATAGCACAGGAAGTAGACAATAATAATACAATCAGTCATGAGGACTATATGTGTGCACTCGTCTGGAACTGGTTAGAGAAGAGGTAGCATCTATCTAGCAAATTCTGAGAGCATGCCAGCTTTGTAGATGGGTGACACAGATTTTGCTGTTTGAGTGTTATTAATAATCTAACTCAGTCATCCCAACAACCATATGAGATGAGCTCTTATTCCAATTTTGTGGATAAGCAATCTAGGCTCTGACAGTCCAAAGTAACATGATCAATTTTGGAATTGTTATGGTTTGGATATAATTCCTGCCCGCCCCCCATGTTAATGCAGGAGGTGAAATGATTAGATCACAAGAGCCATAACCTAATCAATCCATTCTGATTTGAATGTGCTAAGTTGGTGTAACTATAGGCAGGTGAGGTGTGACTGAAGGAAGTAAGTCACTGGAGGTGTGCCTTCGCGATTTCTATTTTGTCCCTGGCACTTTGATTTCTCTATCTCTGCTGCCTGGCCACCGTGAGAAGCAGCTTTCTTCCACCACGTTCTTCTGCCATGATGTTCTGCCTCACCTCAGGCCCAGAACAATGCAGCTGGCCAACCATGGACTGAAAGTTTAGAAACGGTGAGCCCAGATAAACTCTTCCTCTCCTCTAAGTTGTTCTTGTCAGGTGTTTTGATCACAGTTATGAAAAGCTGACTAACGAGGCAATGAGCCCAGGGATTTAAAGTGCTTGTGCTTTTGATGCTGTACTGTGTTGCTTCCAGTAATTACTGATGTTCATTATGATGGCTTCAAACTAATGTTCAAAATTTAAATTATATTTAAATAATATGCCTAAGGAAGCATATTTCCTGTGTTAGAAAGGTTCTAATACTGGCTGTTTAAGAAATTAAAATGGTAATTGAAAGTAAAACATTATGAAATTTAGCTAACAAAGGTATACCTAGGAGCACTGATTTTCTAAGTGTTCTTTAAGATAAACTTTTACTATGCAACAATATAAATACAAGCTGCAAAACATAAATAGGCAAGAACAAAGTGGAATGACTTGAATTGAAAGGCTTGGTAGAGTGGAGCTGGTAGGTAGTAATCTAGAAATAATTCACAAGTATGTATTTTAACTGATGTGTTTAAGAAGGTTAGAAAATTCTAGGTGGTAAGAATTAGGTTTCACCTCAAAGTAAATTTGAAATCTAGGAGCTGTTCTAATGAACCACTGGTACAAATGGGATTGTGCTGTGTGTGGTCTCTTACTGGCATAACTCAGTGACTATGCAAACTAGAATGCAGAAGGATTTCTCCACCATGAATAAAGAGAGAATTTTGGGTTGGCTGCATGGAATGCTGCCTATTAAAAGGAAAAATAAGGGAGCTATTGAAAGTGTCATTATACAAAAATACTAAACAATGATTCTTGCCTACTAAGTGGACACAATAGCCTCTTATTTAATAACATTAGAGAGGTCCATGTTTCTAATACTCTTGTATGTGTTTATAGGCAACAGTATGCATGAGCAGACTGTTTTAACATTTGACCATAAACCTCTGAATATGGAAAAAGTTGACATTAATTTTATAAATAGAAAATATTTTGCAAGTGACTAATACTCAATTTCCCTTAGTCATATATACATAAACTTTTATATGCTTTAAGAATTTTCAAGTGGTGAATTTGGCCACAGTATACCGTCTTTTCATTCATATGAGGTTGGTACCTTGTGGAACAATGCCAATTTCAACCATCATGCTTGGGGCTTTAATGCTGAGGAGCTCTTATTACTTATATTAAAGTACAATGTCATACATTTTTATTTTATTTATCTATTTATTTATTCTACTTAGGTATACATAATAGCAGCATGCATTTTGATTCATTGTACACAGATGGAGAACAACTTTTCATTTCTCTGGTTGTATGTGATGTAGAATCACAACATACATGCAGTCATACATAAAACTAGGGCTATGATGTCCATCATATTCCACCATCTTTACTGTCCCCATGCCCCCTCCCTCCTTCCACCCCTGTGACCAAAGTTCCTCCATTCTTCCTGTCTTCCCCCACATTATGGATCAGCATCCACTTATCAGAGAGAACATTCGGTATTTCGTTTTTTTTTTAATATATATATTTTTTAGTTATACATGGACACAATGTCTTTATTTGGTTTACTGATTTGTTTATGGTGCTGAGGATCGAACCCAGTCCCTCACACGTGTGAGACAAGCGCTCTGCCACTGAGCCACGACCTCAGTCCCTGGCATTTCGGTTTTTCAGATTGGCTTATTTCACTTAGCATGATATTCTCCAACTCCATCCATTTACCTGCAAATGCCATAATTTTATTCTCTTTTATTGCTGAGTAATATTCCATTGTGTATATACCACAGTTTCTTTATCCAGTCATCTATCGAAGGGCATCTAGGTTGGTTCCACAGGTTAGCTATTGAGAATTGAGCTGTTATAAACATCAAAGTGGCTGTAGCAGTTATCAAGAATACAAACAGTAATAAGTGTTGGCAAGGTTGTAGGGGGAAAGGTACACTCATACATTGCTGGTGGGACTGCAAATTGGTACAACCAATCTGGAAAGCAGTATGGAAATTCCTTAGAAAACTTGGAATGGAACCACCATTTGACCCAGCTATCCCATTCCTTGGTCTATACCCAGAAGACTTCAAAACAGCATACTACAGTGGCGCAGCCACTTCAATGTTTATAGCAGTGTTATACATTTTAATAGAAGCCCCCTGCCCTCATTTTGCCAAAATAACTCTCAAACTTATTCTATCCCTGAATTGTGCATCCTCCAAACTATCTTTTCTTTCTTTCTTTTTCTTTTCTTTTTTTTTTGGTACTGGGGATTGAACTCAGGGGCATTCAACTACTGAGTCACATCCTTAGCCCTATTTTGTATTTTGTTTAGAGACAGGGTCTCACTGACTTGCTTAACACCTCACTTTTTAAGGCTGGCTTTGAACTCGCGATCTTTCTACCCCAGTCTCCCAAGCAGCTGGGATTACAGGCATACGCCACCACGCCCAGCAATCTGAATTTTTCTATTAGTGTTTTGACTATGTTTAAAGTTATCTAAGTTATGGAAAATGCTTAAATACTTACCATATATATCAATCTGATCAGTTTAATGACTGAATATATTTTCATACTAATGAAAGATTTATTTATTTATTGATTGATTCTGTGAATTGAATTCAGTGTCTCACATATGCTAAGGAAGTGCCTTACCATTTAGATACATCCCCACCCTGAAAGATTGTTGTTTTTAAGTTAATTAAAAGCAAGTTCTAAAATGCACCAGCCTGTGCATTTACCTGGCTTACATGCCAAGTAATATACATGCTCTTTTGAGGTGAGTTAAATGTGTATTTACAATAGTCCCAATTACTCTCTTTACTACATTGTATCTCTTCTTATGTTTCCATTCTATTAGTATGCTTCCTCTTACTAGAACTCAACTGAATTTCAATAGCATGTGTTAACTATGTGCAACCTGCAAAAGCTGGTGGTTAGAGCAGGGTCCCTAGACTGGGGAATCCTGTGATGGGTAAGACCAAAAGGATCACATATGACCAACGAATGCCATTTGTAAACTATTGCTCTCATGTGCAGCTTTATTCTTACATATGAAAGTTTACAAATTTGGAGTTCATAAGTACAGGAAATCCTGTATTTAAAAGCATTCCCTTGAAAGTGGATGTGCTTATATCAAATGAATATAATTGTAGTATGGCAAAGAATTTATGTGACAAAGGATTCTTCAAGTCTGATAGACTGAATCTTCAAAATTCACATGTCCTGTTATTCTGGTGTTTTGTGTTGCTGTAATGAAATACCTGAGGCTGCACATGCATAAAGAACAGCGACTTGTTTAGCTCATAGTTTTGGAGGCTGGATGTCTGATGGCATAGTGCCTGCTTTGATGAGGGCCCCTTTGGCTGCATCACCTCATGGTGGATGGCAGCATAATGGAAGGAGTCTATTGGTGAGATCCCCTGGAGAAACAGGAAGCTAGAGTAAGCAGAGAGGCCAGCCTTGGCCTTTTAATAGACACCCTCTCAGGGGTCCTATGAGAACTGTATTAATTCTTTCTGAGGACAGTTCCCCAGTGACCTAAGGACTTCCCATGAATTTCCACCTCTTAAAGGTACACTCATCTCCTAACATCACGCTGAAGACCACACTCCCAGTACATGAACCCTTGGGGGGACACACTCAATTTTTATACTACGGGCAAAGTATGGCTTTCTTCCTCTGAAAAAGGGAGACTTCTCTCTCAGTCTTAGCTTTGGATGTCATGGGGAAAAGAGACCTTATGTGCTAGATCTTTTGATTTATGAAAAGGAATCAGAAATTATATGAACTCTCCTAATTTTTAAATACTGGCAAAACAGAAATGCATAGACTAAGCCTCCTCCTTTGTGAAGGTTACTTTTTGTCTTCTAAACTTCTAAGTGAAGAAGTGACTTTAACACATGAGTAAATAAATCCTCATATTTCAGTCACCTTCTCTAGCTGTGCATCTGCCAACTGTCCACATCTGTGAAGAGAGGACAGAGTGTGTCTTGCTCATCCTTTCTGCCTGATTCCCTCAAAGAGAGAACAGACATTTATAAACAAGAGGTGCTTGAGGCCTGCTGCTGAATTCCCAGCCATTCCCAGCCATTTTACTTTCAGGGCTTGCTGGGTCACAGGGAATTGAAAACTCTCACTGTACCCACCTTGAGGTCAAGTCTGTACAGCTGCAAATGCTTGGCTTCCTCTTGCTGCTGCCAATCATTCTCTCTCCCTTTCCTGTAGTTATCACTTTCCTCTTTTTCTTCCACAGTGCACACTCCATTCAGTGAAGGAGCTGCTGCTTTTTCTTCTTCTTCTTCTTTATTCCTCCTTCCCCTGCTTTTAAGCCCGTCTCTTGGTAGGAAGAGAGAGATTTTTGTTTACCCTGTAGGAAACTATAATTTTGGCAGAAAATAACCGTGCAATCAGATAGAGAGGCACACCCAGGAAACAGACCTTGCACCCTGCATCTGCAGCTCTTTAGAACACAGCCTCATCTTCTAGCCTTAGTCTACACTGCCTCCAATAGTCTTCTAGTTTTAGGGGCTGCCAGATCTGAAGGCTGTCCTGTTTCTGCTGTTTCCCTATGGACACTTGAGCCTCCATATCAAATCTCCTGTCCTTTGCTGTCAATCCCTTGGCTCATCCTTCAAGGTCCTCAGCAGTTCTCATCTGGAAATAGTGTCACTCAACTTCATCTTCAATTTCCCTCCCTTTAAGCCAGTCTTTATAAAACCTCATTTATAGTCAAACCACGTTTCTTTTTAAAAAATTAGTCTAAAACTTTTGTGTTTACGTTAAAAAGAAAAGTCCTTATTGTGGCAATTAAGGACATTTCCCTACCACTTTTGTTGTTCTGCTGATGGGATTTGTTCTAGCCATGCTCAAACATTATTCATTTTCATTGAGAGCTAAGTGTTTGTTTGTGCTTCATTTCTCTTTACTTAGTGACAGCTCATGCTTCCAAACTCAGGTTAATAACTCTTTCTTCATGCAGTCTTCCGGTGGTTAGCTTTCTCATCTCTGCCTCTCCAGTATACACTGTGTAGATACTTCATGGTTCTCCAGCTGTCTCACTACACTGTGAGTTTGTTGAAAGCAAGAAATATGTTTTGCTCCATAATTCTTAGCTTTAGCTTGATGTGTATTTATATGTCCAGGCACTGTGCTAGACCCTAAGAATGGAGAAATAGCTATAGACTTCTTTATGTATTTCTTTCAGGCAAGGAGTTGTTCCAAACTAGAAATATGTTACATCTAATCTGTATTAAGAATCATTTATAAATTATTCCTTTAGCTCATATACCACTATTTTTATTTTATATGTAGTTTGAAATAATGTTTAACTATACAAAAATAATTAAAAACTAGTTTATCGATTATAAGTGACTTATAAGAGAAATAGTGTATTCTACCAGAAATGTTTGAGTTAAAAGAAACGTGGAAATGGGTTCCTGGTGACTCAATCCTTTTCATCAAATTCATGAGTACATAACTCAAAGGAGAATCTCTTCTGAGGAATCCTGAGCCTTTCAGATAATTTTGGAAACACCACAGCCCCCAAGTCTGGGGCTAACCCTGTGGTTTTGCCACTGTGTAGACTCACATAACTGTGTCCATAGGACCTCAAGCTTACTGGTTATGCAATAGAGACCCTGGCCTGCAGTGAAGCAGAGGACAGGGTAGTACCCTAGTTCTGAAAATGCAAGGGTCCCCAATATCCATGATGGTCCTATATGTATTAAGAGGAATAAAGGAGAGGACAATGGGCAGTTTCCAGTGGAAATTTTGTCCTACCTTTTATTTGTTACAGAGAGCCATCTTTGCTATTAATGTTTGTTTTTAAATGTTGCTCTTATTCTTAAAAAACTGTGGAGATGAACAACTACATGTATATTTAAAAATCCCCCACACACATTTTCGAAACCTTAAATATATGTTCATCACTTAGTAAATTTTGATTTTAAAACACAGAGTCTTTAGTACAGAGAGAGAACACCAAACAGACTTTGGCAGCATGTGTCATTGTTTCTAAATGTAAAGTTTTTAAACATAGCTTGGTACAACAGTTTGTTACACTCAGAATTCAGTTTGTGTCACTTTTGGAAATCTAAACATTGTTTCTCTGTCATATGTCTTTGAAATGATATCATATGTTCTGGGAACTCAATGGGGGTATTCAGAGTGCCAGAACTTACTAGAGGAAAATGCATATGTAGAACTATTATAGATATAGATATAACTATATATAAACCTGAGATATTTTGTCCTTTTTTTTTTCTTTCCCATTAGGTTTCTGAAAGAGAAATGTCACAATTGGGGAATAACTATAGGAATTAAGTGATAGATGTGTGTGGTAATAGTAAATCTCTGTTTTATTTGCAGATTGATGGCTCTGTGACCAAAGGTAGCATGGGCCATGCTCATTAGGGGACAGCTAAAGAGAAAGCTTGTTCATAGGATCCCAATAAAGTCAAGATCTTAAACTGAGATCAAAGCTACTGTTTAAGATGCTCTGTCTTAGCACATGTGAGAGTGAGCAGAAAATATGGGCTCAGTATCAAAGCAATTGCCACAGAATCAGCAATTTCTTTCAGGTGAGAGTGAGGACAAGCTTTCAGAGGAGGTTAGTGATCCACAAAAAACCCCGGAAGATCCATGTTTATAGGCTGCGGTGTTAGAACCAAATGTTTAGGAATCCTGAGATTACGAATGATAGAAACTATTACAACATTTTTTTTTCTTGAAGGACTCTCTTGGTATGCAAAATTCTGTCAGCCAGGGGTAGATTTGTTGTTTTCCAGAACTTAGGGTTCATTTTTCTCCTTTGTTGACTTGGCCTTAGGTTCAAAGTCTCAATATCTATCTATGTAAACTCTATCTGAGGACAAAAACGTTAGATAGTACATTATCAATTTGAGAAATATACAACAATCCTAGCTAAATAATTGTATTTCGTGGAAAAATTTAATATACATTTTTAAAATTTTGGAACAGGAAAAAGTAAATGCTAAAGATAACAGTTTAAAAAAAGAAAATGTGGAGAAATGGAAGAGTTGAAATGAGAAAGAAAAACAGAAAATCTGTAGACAGGCTATTAGAACTATGAAAGGAGTTAAGGAAGATCCAGGGTGTAAGATTACCTTTCATCTTTCATAAATCAATTGCATTTCTCCATGCTAGGGATAGTCTGCTAGAAATCATAGTGAAAGAAACACTGTCATGAAGAATGAACAAAAGGTGCACTTGAAGCCCATTATAGGGGGCTTGCTTTGGGGTATGGAGGGAAAGATGTGGGCTGTAGGAAGGGAGGAATAAAAAAACGGGGGCATATGGCAGGGTGGGGAAGGAATCAGACACATTTCCAAAGAAATTGAGAATGGATTCTGTATGGCAGAGATGGGAAATATGTACTGTCTCAGTATTGTTGAAGTCAGAACATCAACTCTAGACTCTTAAGAGACAGACTATGTAAGAACATGAGTAAAAACAGCCTGCTGCCTTTTATAGTCCTTGTCAGATTTCAACCCCTACAAGGACTGAGGCCCCTAAAATATAGAGATAATAGCTAGCTTCTTAAGTTTAAGGAGAAAGTTGGCAAACATTTGCAGAGAATGGATGTGAAAATACTCATCATGCTACAGGAAGGCAGAAACTCTTATCATGGTGTGAACAGAAGTTTCTGTCTAGCTCTGGTACTATTTGATTCATCGTGACTCTTTATCACTCATTTCTCTCTTATGGTTTCTTTCCCCTTAATTTTTCTGTCATCGTAGTTCACATCTCTTGGTTCTGTTCTTTCATAACATTTAATTCTATTTTTTTCCATATATATATTTTATATATATATGTATGTGTATGTGTTTATATATACATATATATCATAACATTGCATGTAAATGCATGTTGTTAAATATTAAACATATTGTCCTGTTACTTGTCTTTCTGCATTTTTTTTTTTTTTGCTCCAATTGTCCATATAGCCTTCCCCCATTTCTTTCTACAGGAAATTTTCTTCATCCTGCAGATCTACCATACACACCACCCACACCCTGTTTCTAATGACTATGGAAGGAAAATGGTAGGAGTGAATAAGCTAGCTTCCTCAATCTTATTTTCATGCACATAATTTAGCAATAGAAAATAAAGGTTGTGAAAAAAAAAACAGGAAGAGAAAAGTTTATGTCTAAACATGCTTTCTTTCACTTTTTTTTTTTTTTTTTTTTAGTTCTGGAGGTTGTTCTTTGATGATCTCACAAAAATGGAAAAATTAAATTTAATCATGGTGTCAATAAACATCATATTTTGGCTTCCACCTTGTATTAAATTGGTGATGTCCTCATGGATTCTCAATAATGAGGCTTAATAGGAATGTGCTACTTGATTCCTGTCTGTAATTGGTGCAGAGATTTCAGAGAGTGTATTTTATTTTTCACTCATAGGGAGGCATGTAAATGCTCGTTTTTGGAAATGCATCACCCACCTGCACCTCCTACATTATTCTACCTTTTCTTTGCAGGTTTATGAGAGAAGTTGCAAAAAAAGTTTCGCTTTTTTCCATAGAGTTGAACTTCATTCTTGTTATCATTTAGATATGAGATGTCCCCCAAAAGCTCATGTGTGAGACAATGCAAGAATGATTGGGTTAAGTTGGTGGTGACTGTAGGAAAGTAGAGTGTGGCTGGAAGAGTAGGGTCTATGGGGGCATGTCATTGGGGTTTATATTTTGATCATGGTGAGGGACTCTCTCTCTGCTTCCTGGTGTGATGTTCTGACCTGCTTTCCTTCAGCGCACTTTTCCATCATGATGGTCTGCCTTACCTTAGGCCCACAGCAATGGAACTGGCCATCTATGGACTAAGAACTCTGAAACTTGGAGTTCCAAAATAAACTTTCCCTCCCTAAAATTGTTCTTGTCAGGTCTTTAGGTCACATCAGTGAAAAGCTGAATAAAACAAGTCTCTTAGGATAAAATAATTTATTGCTTTTTTTTATGATTGAAAACTGGGTTTAGGCCCAAATCCCCAGAGAGAGAATCCTAAATGTCATTATCCTGAGTGATGAAATCAAGATCAATTTAGGGATCAAGATCCCTGAATTCTAAAACCCTTAAAGACCAAAATCCCTAAAATCACAATCCTGGATGTTAACATTCTGAGAGCCAAAATTGCAGAAACTGTAGTTCTCAGGAGGAGAACTGAACTCTGGGGAAGGAGCTGAACTCTGGGGAAGCAACTTGTGCATTTTTGGTTGCACTCAGGACTGTGGCCATGTTATTCTCTCATGTCCCACTCTGGCCTTTCACACCCATCCACAGATACCAGGGTTGGGGGCAGTGGTGCTGATGATGAACAGCAGCACCATTGAGTGTATTTTTATTTTACTGTGCACACAAGTAGTTTTTAAACTTTTTGTTAACTTTTCAGGCTTCTTCAGGCAAATGTTGTTTTAATTTATTAAAAACTCTTGGAATTTCATCAGTTGGTGGAATGCCAATGTGGACAAATGGTATATTTTTAAATTGGAATTTTCATTGTTCCCAGTGACCAGTCTACTCATAATATGAATTTTCCAGCAAATGAATTAGTCTGACTGAAAAAAACTAACTTTATATTTAACACTTTTTAAAAATTCACTGTTAAAAGCCTTGATTGCACCTAATTCCATCTCTGCCATTATGGTTTGGGGGTTCAATTGATATGTATTTTATTCTATAAAATTTTCAGATATAACAGGAGAATGCTTTGCATATATTTGATAGAAATTTGGGAGGGTTAGTTTTGAAAGTGCTGTATATTAGATACAGTGAAACACATGCTTGTTTTTCTGTATTAGGTTCAGTGGTAAATATAGAAGTCTATCTACTTCAACATTCACATTCCTAAGCAAAGATAGTTCTCCATTTAATATGCTTTGTAACACCAGAGGAACCTCTCTGTACCAGCAAATGTCTTTGGTGAATTTGTCTAATTTTTTTTTTTTCTCTGATGAAGGGCATTTGTTGAAGACAAGAATGGCACTGTGTGTGAAGGGGCAGAAGTGGTACTCTTTCCTGCTATGACCAAGGCAAGGATGCACTAATCCCTTCCCTTCCACAGAATTCAGCTCTTACCCTCTCATGTAGCCTTTTCTTTACTTCCTCCCCCACCTCCTCAATGAGAATTGGAGTTTTCAAGATTTTTGGCTTTTAGGATTTAACATTTGGATTTTAATCTTTTGGAATTATGACCTCTGGTAGATTTTGGGGAATTTTGATCTTTTAGGATTTCAGCATTTGGGATTATGGTGTTTGTGTCTTTCAGGGCAACAGGAGAACTGGAAGCATTACTTCTTTGACTAAGCGTTAGTTTTCAGGAGTGTGTTATGTTGTACTCAGTAATGCGCTAGTAAATGTTTAACAGCTAATTCTCTGAAAGTTGATTATAAATTTTAATGATATAAAATTATGTAGCATATCATTTATAAGCCTTATAAAAATGTGGAATACCTTTTGTTGTACATTTCATATAGCTAAATATATCTCACAGACTATTTTTTTAAATTTTTTCTAAATTCTTACATTCATAGGCAACCTATGATTATAAATGATAAATAAATATAGTTTTGACATGATTATTGGCTGATAATTTTGTTTATATTAACAAATATGGTGAAAATAAAACACATGAAATATGTGTCAGAACTTAAAATGCTCATCAGCTAGCTTTTTTCTGAAATGAACACTAGTTTGAGCACTGAAAGACCAGTTTTTCACTTCGGTGTGTGTGATGTTCACATTACAGCAGGAAGTTTCAAGGGCAGCAAGAGAAACAGAGGCTAATCCAGGGAGTTTTCCAAGCCTCTGTTCAGTCCTCAGTGCTTCTATCCTATTGGCCAACACAAATCACATGGCCGTTTTCAGGGTCAGACTGGGAGGACATTCAAAATTATAGGGTGAGGGAACTAATATGGATATAGCAAAGGAAGTAATTGCTGGCCATTTCTGTATTCATACTATTGCCAATGCGAACATTCAGCCACATACCACAGAAAACCTATGTTGTGCTTGTGTAAGCACATGTAAAGTTAGTTTACATTTTTAAAATGTGTGTTTTGAAGTTAAGAGGTTCTAGAATCTCTTCAGTTCTACAATCTCTTATTGCAGGTGTGTTATCTCTGATTTCCTTAGCTTTATCCTCTTGGACACAAGATGGTTGCCAACATTCTAGACATAAAGGCAGAGGCATCTGAGGGGTCAGGACAGTGAGGAGAATTTAATATACATCCCCAAAGCTACCAACAGTTTCCAAAGATAGGGTAGGAACAGCTGATGAAGAGTCAACTAACAGTGTCTGAAAGGGACTCAGAAGTATCCCAAGATCCTATAGTTGGTCAAAAGTCAAGTTAGCCTGTGTTCCCTCCTATGCCCTTGTATCGCTCAAGGATTAGAGGCAAAGCAAGGTTTAGTTTGCACAGCTTGGGTCAAATCATTACCCCTTTACCATTGGACAGAATTCCTTTTTTATACTTCCATGGACTAAAGATCAAAAGTAATTCTCTGCACCAGAAACTGAAATGCTCTTACCCCAAACAGAAATGACTGCATAATTATGATAACAAATGTTCATCACTGTGGGGAGCATATCTTTTAAATAAAGATAAATTTTATGACTAATCGCGAATATCTCCGATGCTACACTACCTTCTCTCCTGACAAAAGTGTTTTATTTGGAATTATGGTAAAGTTAATTTTTAAAATACATAGATGGTTATTTTCAAATTTGCTTTACTGGGGTGGATGGATCTTTTTAAGGGGCTTTCCTTGTTGAACACTTGTTAGAACGTTGATCATACCTCTGAGGGAGACTTTTAATAAACTGTGATGCAGTGACCCTTGTTCTAGCAGTGCAGATAGGAGGAAATCATTCCTTTGGCTGTTCAGCAGACTCTGGTGCTGTTCTTCTTATAATCTTTTTTTTTCATATTTAATTTATTTATTTGTTTTATTTAGGCTTACATGATAACAGAGTGCAATTTGATTCATTGTACATAGATAGAGGATAATATATCAATTCTCTAATTGTAAGTTGTATAGAAGCACAACATATATGCAGTCATATATAAAGTTAGGGCTATGATGACCATCATATTTCCATAAACTTTACTGTCCCCATGCCCTCTCCCCCCTTACACTCCGGTGAACAGAGTTCCACCATTGTTGCCATGTCCTTCCCCACATTATGGATCAGCATCCACTTATCAACAAGTACATTCGGCATTTGGTTTTCTGAGATTGGCTTACTTCACTTAGCATGATATTCTCCAACTCCATCCATTTACCTGCAAATGCCATAATTTTATTCTCTTTTATTGCTGAGTGATATTCCATTGTGTATATATCCCATAGTTTCTTTATCCATTCGTCTATCAAAGGGCATGAAGGTTGGTTCCACAATTTAGCTATTGTGAATTGAGCTGCTATAAACATTGAAGTGGCTGCAGCACTGTAGTATGCTGTTTTTAAGTCTTCTGAGTATAGACCCTAGGAGTGGGTGGTTCCATTCTAAGTTTCCTAAGGAATCTCCATACTGCTTTCCAGATTGGTTGTACCAATTTGCAGTTCCACCAGCAATGTATGAGGGTGCCTTTTTCCCCACAACCTCACCAACATTTATTGTTGTTTGTATTCTTGATAATTGCCATTCTGACTAGCGTGAGATGAAATCTTAGGATAGTTTTGATTTGCATTTCTCTGATTGCTAGAGATGTTGAACATTTTTTTATATATATGGTGATGGATTGTATATCTTCTTCTGTGAAGTTTGTGTTCAGCTCTTTGGCCCATTTATTGATTGGATTGTTATTTTCTTTATTTTTTTTTTTTTTGTTTTGGTTGTAGATGGACACATTGTCTTTATTTTATTGCTTTGTATGTGGTGCTGAGGATCGAACCCAGGGCCTCACGCATGCGAGGCAAGTGCTCTACTGCTGAGCTACAATCCCAGCCCCAGATTGTTATTTTCTTTGGTGTTAAGCTTTTTGAGTTCTTTATATATCCTGGAGATGAGTGCTCTATCAGATGTGTATGTGGCAAAGATTTGTTCCCAGAATGTCGGCTCTCTGTTCACTTTATTGATTGTTTCTTTTGCTGAGAAGAAGCTTTTTAGTTTGAATCCATCCTATTTGTTGATTCTTGATTTTACTTCTTGTGCTATAGGAGTCTTGTTAAGGATATATGGTCCTAATGCGACATGATGAAGATTTGGGCCTATTTTTTCTTAGGCGTTGAGTGTCTGGTCTGATTCCCAGGTCCTTGATCCACTTTGAGTTGAATTTTGTGCATGGTGAGAGATAGGAGTTTAGTTTCATTTTGCTGCATATTGAGTTCCAGTTTTCCCGGCACCATTTGTTGAAGAAACTGTCTTTTCTCCAGTGTACATGTTTGACTCCTTTATCTAGTATAAGGTAACTGTATGTAAGTGGGTTCGTTTCTGTGTCTTCTGTTCTGTACCATTGGTCTACATGTCTATTTTGGTGCCAGTACCATGCCGTTTTTGTTACTATAGCTTTGTAGTATAATATGAGGTCAGATATTGTGATGCCTCCTGCTTCACTCTTCTTGCTAAGGATTGCTTTGGCTATTCTGGGTCTTTTATTCTTCCAAATGAATTTCATGATTGCGTTTTCTGTTTCTATAAGGAATGACATTGGGATTTTAATTGGGATTGCAGTGAATCTATATAGCACTTTGGGAAGTATGGCCATTTTGACAATATTGATTCTGCCTATCCAGGAGAATGGGAGATTATTCCATCTTTTGAGGTCTTCTTCAGTTTCTTTCTTCAGTGTCTTGTAGTTTGCATTGTAGAGGTCTTTCACCTCTTTTGTTAAATTGATTCCCAAGTATTTTATTTTTTTTGAGGCTATTGTGAATGGGATAGTTTTCCTAATTTCTCCTTCAGAGGGTTTATCACTGATGTATAGAAATGCAATTGATTTGTGGGTGTTGATTTTATATGCTGCTACTTTGCTGAAATCATTTATTAGTTCTAAAAGTTTTCTGGTAGAATTTTCTGGATCCTCTAAGTATAGAATTATGTCATCTGCAAATAATGATAGTTTGAGTTCTTCTTTTCCGATTCGTATCCCTTTAATTTCTTTCATCTGTCGAATTGCTCTGGCTAGTGTTTCAAGGACTATGTTGAATAGCAGTGGTGAGAGAGGGCATCCCTGTCTAGTTCCCATTTTCAGAGGGAATGATTCCAATTTTTCTCCATTTAGGATGATGTTGGCCTTGGGTTTAGCATAGATAGCTTTTACAAAGTTGAGGTATGTTCCTACTATCCCAAGTTTTTCTAGTGTTTTGATCATAAAAGGGTGTTGTATTTTGTCAAATGCCTTCTCTGCATCGATTATAAAATCATATGATTCTTATCTTTAAGTCTATTGATGTGATGTATTACATTAATTGATGTCCGTATGTTGAACCAACCTTGCATCCCTGGAATGAACCCACTTTTTTGATATGTTTTTGTATGTGATTTGCCAGAATTTTAGCATCTATGTTCATCAGGGATATTGGTCTGAAGTTTTCTTTCTTTGATGTATCTCTGTTTGGTTTTGGAATCAGGGTGATACTTGCCTCATAGAATGAGTTTGGAAGGGTTCCCTCCTTTTCTATTTCATGAAATAGTTTGAGGAGAATTGGTAATAATTCTTCTCTGAAAGTCTTGTAGAACTCAGCTGAGAATCCATCTGGACCTGGGCTTTTCTTGGTTGGAAGGCTCTTGATGGCATCTTTTAATTCCTTGCTTGAAATTGATCTGTTAAAGTTGTGTATGTCCTCTTGGTTTAGTTTGGGTAGATCATATGCCTCTAGAAATTTGTCAGTGTCTTCAGGGTTTTCTATTTTACTGGAGTATAAATTTTCAAAAGTTTCTAATTATCCTCTGTATTTCAGTAGTGTCTGTTGTGATATTTCCTTTTTCATCTCGAATTTTAGTAATTTGGGTTTTCTCTCTCCTT
>PVHX01004648.1:109461-122742 GCA_004024805.1 Geosciurus inauris
TTGTCAATTTTTTGAATTGTTTCTTTTGTTTCAATTTCATTGATTTCAGCCCTGATTTTGATTATTTCCTGTCTTCTACTTCTTTGGGTGTTAATTTGTTCTTCCTTTTCTAAGGCTTTGAGATGAAGAGTCAATTCATTTATTTGTTGACTTTTACTTCTTCTAATGAATGAGTTTAGTGCTATGAACTTTCCTCTTAACACTGCCTTCATGGCATCCCAGAGATTTTGATATGTTGTATCAGAGTTTTCATTTGCCTCTAAGAATTTTTTTATCTCTTCTTTGATGTCTTCTATTATCCATGCATCGTTCCATAGCACATAATTTAATTTCCAGGTGATGGAGTAGTTTCTGCTTTTTAATCTGTCATTGATTTGTAATTTTATTCCATTCCATTGGTTAGATAGGATGCAGGGTAGAGTCTCTATTTTTTGTATTTGCTAAGACTGGCTTTGTGACATAACATATGATCTGTTTTGGAAGAGAATCCCTGTGCAGCTGAGAAAAAAAAGTGTATTCGCTCGTTGATGGATGGAACACTCTATATATGTCTGTTCAGTCTAAGTTATTGATAGTTTCATTGCGGTCTATGGTTTCTTTATTAAGTTTTTGTTTGGAAGATCTATCCAATGGTGAGAGAGCTGTGTTAAAGTCTCCAAGTATTATTGTGTTGTGGTCTATTTGATTCTTGTATTTGAGAAGGATATTTTTGATATATGTAGAAGCCCCATTATTTGGGGCATATATATTTATGATTGTTATGTCTTATTGATGTATGATTCCATTAAGAAGTATGAAATGACCTTCTTTATATCTTTTCACTATCTTTGGTTTGAAGTCCACTTTATTTGATATGAGGATGGAAACTCCTGCTTGTTTGTGGGGTTCATGTGAATCATGTTTTTTCTTACCCTTGTACTTTCAGTCTGTGGATATCTTTTCCTGTGAGATGAGTCTCTTGCAGACAGCATATTGTTGGGTCTTTTTTTTTTAATCCAGTCTGTCAGTCTATGTCTTTTAATTGGTGCACTTAGGCCATTTACATTCAGGGTTATTATTGAGATATGATTTGTAATTCGGGTCATTGTGGTTTGTTTTTGGTTTTTACCTTGAGTTGTTTTCTCTTTTGAATGGTCTTTCCTTTAGTGTAGTTCCTCTCTTTGTAAATTGTCATTGTTGGTTATCATTTCCTCCTCATGGAATATTTTGCCAAGAATGCTGTGTAGTGTAGGCTTTCTTGCTGTAAATTCTTTTAACTTTTGTTTATCATGGAAGGTTTTTATTTTGTCATCAAATCTGAAGGTCAGTTTTGCTGGATACAGGATTCTTGGTTGGCATCTATTGTCCTTCAGGGCTTGGAATATGTTATTCCATGATCTCCTGGCTTTTAGGGTCTGGGTTGAAAAATCTGCCGAGATACGAATTGGTCTCCCCTTATATGTAATCTGGTTCCTCTTTCTTGAGGCCTTTAAAATTCTATCCTTATTCTGTATGTTGGGCATTTTCATTATAATTATAATTTCATTGGTGTAGTTCTGTTGAAATTTTGTACGTTTGGTGTCCTGTAAGCTTCTTGTATTTTATTTTCTATTTCATTTTTTATATTTGTGAAATTTTCTGATATTGTTTCATTGAAGAGATTGTGCATTCTTTTGGTTTGAAGTTTTGCACCTTCTTCTATCCCAATAAATCTTAGATTCGGTCTTTTGATGCTGTCCCATATTTCTTGTATGTTCTGTTCATGAGTTTTTTTACCATCTTCACTGTATGGTCAAGTTTATTTTCAAGATTGTATATCTTGCCTTCATTATCCGAGGTTCTGTCTTCCAGGTGATCTAGTCTGCTGGTGATGCTTTCTATTGATTTTTTATTTGGTTTATTGTTTCCTTCATTTCAAGAATTTCTGATTGGTTTTTTTTTTCATGATCTCTAGCTCTTTCTTAAAGTAATCTTTTGCTACTTGTAATTGCTCTCTTGTCTCTTTGTTAGAATGATCGTTGGTTGCCTTTATTTGCTCTCTTATTTCTTTGTTGGATTGATCAATTTTTGCCTGTAATTGTTCAGTTATGTCATTGTTTAGTTTGCTGATCATTTTAATTATGTACATTCTGAATTCTTTCTCTGACATTTCATCAACTGTGCTGTCAATGGATTCTGTTACAGTGGTATCCAGGTTTATTTAGGGCACTTTCTTTCCTTGTTTTTTCATGTTGATTGTGTATCTTCCTATCTTGAAATACCAATCTGAGGTATTACAGCTTCTATCCTATAATCTTGTATTGACACTCCAGATTACCTGTGACTCACCTTGGAGCTACTTCTGTTCCCCTAGTGTCCCCAGATGGGCACTACTGCCACTAAAATTGGTGGTGGAGGTGGTGGATGTACTTTTAGAGGGCAGTGGGAGTGGCCTTGGCTGGGCTCCTGAGGCAGTTCAGAGGGCTGTTTTTCCCCTCTCTTGCACTCCTGCTGGTCAATAGGAACTCTGGAGTGGAACTGGAAGCAGTCCCAGGTCTCACTTAGGCAGGATCACAAGCAGGAGAGTCTGTGTGTGACCCTTACAGTAAATGTGAGCTCCCCTGGGGCTGGAGGCTAGCAGGCTCTGGTCTGCCTTTAGCTAGGCATCCCTGGCATTCCCTAAGGGTGGTTTTGGGCCTTCTGTCTTGCCTGACCACAGGAACTCTGGAGCGGAACTGAGGCAGGCCCAGAGCGCACCTTGGTGTGGCCTCTTCATGCTGGGATCTCTGCAGGCGACTCTTACCCTGGGTGTGCCTTCCTCTGTGGCTGGTATCTATCAGTCTCTAGTCAACCCTTAGTTGGACAAATGTGGAGTTTCCTAAGGGTGGATTTGGGCCCTCTGAAGCTTTTGCTGGTCTGCAGGAACTCTGGAGCGGAATTGAGGTGGGCCCAGGTCACCCTTGGGTGGGGCTGCCTCGTGCTGGTGTCTCTGGAGCGACTCTTGCCCTGAATTTGGGCTCCCCAGTGGCTAGAGGTAGCAGTCCCTGGTCTCCCTTTGGCTGGACAACCGTGGAGTTTCCTGAGGGCAGATCTGGGCCCTCTGTAGCTCCTGCCGGACCCCAGGAACTCTGGAGTGGAACTGGGGTGGACCCAGGTCGCCCTTGAGCGGGGCTGCCTCGCGCTGGTGTCTCTGGAGAGACTCTTGCCCTGAATTTGGGCTCCTCAGTGGCTAGAGGTAGCAGTCCCTGGTCTTCCTTTGGCTGGACAACCGTGGAGGTTTCTGAGGGTGGATCAGGGCCCTCTGTGCCTCCTGCCGGTCCACAGGAACTCTGGAGCCTATTCTTCTTATAATCTTGAACAGAGTTGTCTAATTTTTGTGTGCCTATTTGTGTTTCTATGATATTCCCAACTAATTCTGCTGGCAACTTACTTTTTTTGTATAGCAACCTTGTATGCAGCAGGAGGAAAACAAATATTGGATTTGTGATTGAATAAAGGTTAGAGGTGGGTTTCAACAGGATCAGTTTTCATGCCATCACCTTATCTTATTTAACAATTATGATAAAGTTGATTGCTTATTGAAATTTACTATATGACAGACCCTGTACTAAAGTCTTCACAGCCACCTGCTCAATGTCACTCTAGGCAGGTGACACTCAACATGGGTCAATAATGACCAGTAAATGAAGTGTTTGAGGTAAGTGTGCCTGCCCCAGCTGCCTATCCTTGGCTGGGTTCTTCCCATGGTTGCATCTTGGTGCTGGTGATTGCGCTATGGGGGAGCAAGCACTCCAAAAATATTGGCAAGAAATGAATCATTGCAAGTGACTCCACATACCATCCCCAACATAGCCATGCTATGGACATATCTGGCATGTTTTCCCCTGAATAGGCTATAAAACTTCTATCCTAGAATATGAACACCACCCATAGCCTGGTTCTTGCATATGTCTATAACTATCTATGTGATACCTCTCCAATTTTGTTTTCATTCATGTTTTTTCAAAGAATGAAGTTATAGTCAGCAGTAATCATGGGACGAGCAGGTTGGTTAGAGAATGGGAGAGGAGACAGCATAGAATTGCTAAGAGAACTCCAGAACTAAGTTCTTATGCTGTACAATAGCTTCTCCCCTCTCCTCAGTTACAAATGAATTGCAATACATATGGTTGCTTGTATTCTTGATAACTGCCATTCTGACTGGCGTGAGATGAAATCTTAGAGTATTGATTTGCATTTCTCTAATTACTAGAGATGTTGAACATTTTTTCATATATTTATGGATCAATTGTATATCTTCTTCTGAGAAGTGTCTGTTCAGTTCCTTAGCCCATTTATTGATTGGGTTGTTTTATTGGTGTAAAGTTTTTTGAGTTATTTATATATCCTGGTGATTAGTGCTCTATCTGATGTGTGTATGGCAAAAATTTGCTCCCAAAATGAAGGCTCTCTCTTCACATCATTGTTTTTTGTTTTTTTGTTTTTGCTTAGAAGAACCTTTGTAGTTTGAATCCATCCCATTTATTGATTCTTGATTGTATTTCTTGTGCTTTAGGGGTTTTCTTAAGGAAGTTGGGGCCTAATCCGATGTGATGAAGGTTTGGGCCTACTGCTTCCTCTATTAGGCACAGCATCTGTGGTCTAATTCCTAGGTCCTTGATCCACTTTGAGTTGAGTTTTATGCATGGTGAGAGATAGGGGTTTAGTTTCACTTTGCTGCATATGGATTTTCATTTTTCCTAGCACAATTTGTTGAAGGGGCTCTCTTTTCTCCAATGTGTATTTTTGGTGCCTTTGTCTTGTATGAGATAACTTTATTTTTTAATTTTTTTTTTGGTACCAGGGATTGACCTCAGGGGTACTTGACCACTGAGCCACACCCCCAGCCCTATTTTGTGTTTTTTATAGAGACAGGGGTCTCACTGAGTTGCTTAGCATCTTGCCACTGCTGAGGCTGGCTTTGAACTTGCGATTCTCCTGTCTCAGCCTCCCAAAGTTCTGGGATTACAAGTGTGTGCCACTGTACCTGGCTGATATAACTTTATGTGCATTAGTCTCTGTGTCCTCTGTTCTGTGCCATTAGTCTATATGTCTATTTTTGTGCCAATACCATGCCGTTTTTGTTACCATAGCTTTGTAGTATAGTTTACGGTCTGGTATTGTGATGCCTCCTTTTCACTCTCCTTGCTAGGGATTGCTTTAGCTATTCTGGGTCTCTCTATTTTTCCAAGTAAATTTCATGATTGCTTTTTATATTTCTATAAGGAATGACATTGGGATTTTTATGGAATTGAATTGAATCTGTATAGTGCTTTGGGTTATATGGCCATTTTGACAATATTGATTCTGCTTTTTTATGTGCACAGGAGATCTTTCCATCTTCTAAGGTCTTTGTTAATTTCTTTCTTTAGTATTCTGTAGTTTTCATTATAGAAGTCTTTTGCCTCTTTTCTTAAATTGATTCTCAAGAATTTTTTTTTTTTGAAGCTATTGTGAATGAGGTAGATTTCCTAATTTCTCTTCAGAGGTTTTATCACTGATGTATAGAAATACATTTGATTTATGGGTATTGATTTTATATGCTGCTACTTTGCTGAACTCATTTATTCTAAAAGTTTTCTGGTGGAATTTTTTGGATCCTCTAAGTATAGAATCATGTTGTCGGCAAATAATGATAGTTTTTGAGTTCTTCTTATTTGTATCCCTTTAATTTCTTTCATCTAATTTCTCTGGCTGGAGTTTCAAGAAATATGTTGAATAGGAGTGATGAGAGAAGGCATCTCTGTCTTGTTATAGTTTTTAGAGGGAATACTTCCAATTTTTCTCCATTTAGAATAATGTTGGCCTTGGGTTTAGTACATATAGCTTTTACAATGTTTAGGTATATTCCTACTATCCTACTTTCTAGTGTTTTGAATGTGAAAGGGTGCTGTGTTTTGTCAAATGCTTTCTCTGCATCAGTTGATATAATCATGTGATTCTTGTCTTTAAGTCTATTGATGTAATGAATTACATTTATTGTTTCTGTATGTTGAACCAACCTTGCATTCCTGGAATGAACCCCACGTGATCATGAAGTACTATTTTTAAATATGTTTTTGTATGTTATTTGCCAGTATTGATAATTTTTGCATCAATGTTCATCAGGGATATTGGTCTGAAATTTTATTTCCTTGATGTGTGTCTGCCTGGTTTTGGTATCATATTGATACTAGCCTCATAGAATGAATTTGGAAGGGTTCCTTCATTTTCCATTTCATGAAATAATTTGAGGGGTTTTGGTATTAATTCTTCTTTGTAGGACTTGTAGAACTTGGCTGTGAACCCATCTGGCCCTGCATTCTGTCTGACCATAATGGAATGAAATTAGAAATTAATGATGAAATTTCCATTGAATCTTTAATTTGGTTTATTGATTCCTTAATTTTGAGGTTTTCTGCTTGATTTATTTTCAGAATCTTTCTTTATTGAAGTGGTCTTTCACTGTCTGAAATTTATTTCTGATTTTACTCCTTACAGCATCCTTTAGGTCACAATTTGAACTTTATGTCATACATAAAACTTTACGTCATACAATTTGAACTCCTTCTCTGACATTTCTTCTACTGTTTTATGAATTAATTCTGTTACTGGAGCATTATTGTTTGTTTGGGGCACTTTGTTCACTTATTTTTTTCATGTTTGTGTGTCTGCCCATCCAATAGTGTGGATCTGAGGCAGTACAATTTCTTCCCTGTAGATTTATAGTGTCCCTGAATGTTTCTAGTACCTCACTGTTAAGGGGAGACAAATATTAATAGCACCCAATGCAAACAATATACATAGCTCATATATTGTTTATATAAACCTAATAGCTTATATATAATTTATATAAATTATATATTATTTATATATTTTTTTATAAAAACCTAATAGCTCCTATTAAGACATCTGCAGTTTTGTCACATTAAACCCTCCTGGAGGCAGGGTGTAGGTTTAGGTATGTTCTGGTCTCTTTCCTATTGATGTGCTCAATTATTATCTACAATATAAACCGTATGTTTGCAAAAGGATTTACAATTTCAAGTGGTGGACAAAGAGAGAATAGAAGTGGTCTAGGATGTGATATTTATGAGGAAGGAGAAGAGAAGGTAGAGTTAAAAAATTTTAGAGTATAAGAGAATTTAATAGAGGTTACCTCTTACCAGGAGAAAAGAGAGAAAAAGAACCAGGGAAACATAAATGAGATGATATATGAAGTAAAAACTTTAAAAAAATTAAAAATAAAAATAAAAGAATACATAAAAAACTAATATACTATTCAGACATCTCAATCCTCAATAAACTGATGTATGAAAAATACTTGGTTTCAAAACTGCCAGAAATGTGAGATAAGAAATAAAATAAAGGGATCTCAATGAAGAGTTCAACAGTCATTTCTGTTGGCATTCAGACGTTTCTCAGCTTCCCTTCTCATCAGTTAGGTGGTGTTTCCTGGAGTTTGATGCTAGCTCCACCCTCAAGAGCCAGATTCCTGAGGCTGGCTTTGAACTTGCAATCTTCCTGCCTTAGCCTTCCAAACTGCTGGGATTATAGGTGTGCATCACCGCTCCTGGTATATCCTGCATTTAATGCATGTTGAAGTAAGTGAAAATTCAGTTAATCATGAGCAGAATTTGCAAGGGATGATGAAAATATGCTAGCTATTTTTTGGTCATTCATTTGATGATCCTTTATTGTGCATCTGCTCTGAGCCTTGCCTTGAGCCTAACCTCCAGGTACTGATGATAGAGGTTCATTACCAGATGTGCACAGTTCCTGGTGTGATGAACTCACATTTTAGTAAATAGAGAGATTATACACAATGAGATAGATAATATGATGGTATCTAGACAGAGAGCTGAATCAGGTGAAGAAGTGGACTGTGAGGTGGAAGATTGTGCCAGGCAAAGGGACCACTAAGCACTAAGTCTGTGAGGCCAGCTGTGCTTGGCAGCTGAAGGTTCTTGTGAGGAGTGACTCATGGGAGAGTGGGGAATGGTGGTTGATCAGTTAGAGAGGTGAGCATAGCCCAGATCCCGTGGTTACCTACTATGTTATGAATAAGTATATTCAGTTTTTCTTGCTTAACTGTACTCTCTAGGTGATGATGTTAGGATACCCTAACATGGCAATAGAGGAAGTCCCCACTTGGCACAGAAAATGAGGAGTAGCTCTCGCAGACCTGGGAGTTCCATGCTGGTAAACATGCTTCTCCAGCGTGAGCGGTCTGCCAGTTGTCACAAACATTTAAGTGTTCACATGTGTCAGGGCTGTGACCTCTGCAGGGAAAGGAAATCCTGATTTCTAAAAATAAAGATTGCTTTTATTTTAAGAGTCAAAGGGGAACAGGCTGTCCCAGTAAATACAGGTCACTGAAATGTTTTAGTTTGGGGAAGTTCTGTCTCCAGACTGATAGGTAGTAAGATACCATTTTCTTAAAATGTTTACAGGTAGATTCCAGAATCTACACTAAGAAATCATGAGTTTGTTTTCAGCACTTTTTTGGGTTTGTAATGTTTAAAAATGCCTTAATTAATTCCTCTAATACTGTTACAAAGTAGCACAGCTCACATTTTTGTGAATTATTTATTCATTTGACATTGATATATTGAGTACATGCTGTGTACTAGGCAGTATTCTAGGCTCTTGACAGACATGGTGAATACAGTGGAAATATGGAGCTAGTATGTTCTGGTTGTGACAAAGATGATAATTAAAAAAAACATCCTGGAACTTTGGGAAGTCATGATTTTTTTTCTGAAGTTAAAAGAAGCAAGATAAATGACTTAGAGGAGCTATTAAATTATGTGCAGGTAGAGGGAAAGCCTCTAAGGAGGTGACACTTAAGTGACATGAGGAAGTAGCCTTGTGAATATTGAGAAAAAGCTTATTCTGAGCTGGTGAGGGGCAAGTGCAAAGGCCCTGAGGCAGAAGTGTTTATGATTTCTTTGGAAAACAGTGATGAGGGCATATTGGAGAAAGACTGGTAGAGATGAGGGCACATGTAATAATAGAGTACAGCTTTGTGGGCTCTGGTTATGTTTTGGGAACGATTCTAGTGTGTGAAGGGAAGCCATTGGAGGACTTTGATGTGACACATTTGGAAGGATGACTCGGAGGCCTGTGCAGTGATCACAGTTCAATGTAAGAGAGCAGTAGAGGTAGTGACGGTTTTTGGACTATGTGTATATTGCATTTTTAATGTAGAGCCAACAGGATTTGTTGATAGATGAGGTGAGTAGTTACAGAGAAGGAAATAATTCCAAATGACACCCAGAGTTTCAGCCTGAATAAATGCCTGTTGATGCCACTTCTTGAGACAGGGAATGGTAAGGAGAGGCAGCAGGGAACTGGCAAGTAGGAGTTCTATTGTGAACATGTTAATGTGTAAAACCTTGTGGGCATATCTGAACAGAGGTGTTGAACATCAGAAAAATAAGTCTGTTTCATGGGAATCTTGATGATAGAGACATTCCTGTCCCATGAGTGTACATGGTGTTTAAAGCCTGGGCACTCGGGAAGATCCTCTAGGCGCATGATAATAGAGACAGTGAACTTCCTGCAGAGTGAGTCCCGAATACTGCAGCACTGATTAGGAGACTACAGGAAGAGGAAGATTCAGTAAAGGTGACTGAAAAGGTTCAGCAAGTCAGGTTGGAGGAATACCAGAATAATTCTCTGTTTTGGGGTCACCTGAAGAAAGTTTTGTGGAAGGAAAGAGAGCTTTGCCCACCAGGATGATCCACCTGCTGGATGCTGTCCACCAGGACTGAGAATAAGTCAGAGCATCTGCCAACTTAAAAGTCACTGATTGGCAGCCCTAAGACAGGGGTTCTGGGCAGAGACTGAGCAGATGCCAGCTGGCCTGGGGTCAGTTCAAGTGAGTGTGTACGCAGTGAGCAGGTACTCCTTGCGAGTTTCTGTGGTGGGGTGGAATGGAGACTGCAACAGATTCTGAATGTTTTGTCAGCAGTCTGAATTTTGGTTGTTGTAGTTGAGGCCTTGTGAGGCAAGATGTTCTGATTCTTAACATGTTCAAGTCTCAACAACATTGATTTTTTCTTTCAGTTCACATCCTTTTGGTTCTCTATGTTCAGACAATAGCTGATTCGCAGTCTTTCCTATGTGTGAGTGTATATGTATAAGAATATAGAGCTTATAGATAAACATAGCTGTATATAAATATGTAATTTAAAATACTATACTTAATTCAAAAGTTTCACTTTTAATTTTAATATGCACATTTTCATTCCCAGTGAAGAGGCATGTGAATTAATGCAAGGACTGAACCCAGATGAAATGATGTAATCAGAGTCCACCTCTTTTAAACTCCCAGTTGCTTCTGGAATACAGTTGAGATGGTTGATAGTTTCCAGGTGCTGGCCCATTCAGATGGCCTATATTTCATAAATATTTCAGTTGAAAATCAGTTTTATCTCAAGATTTTCTTTTTCCCTGTTTTTTTTTTTTTTAAATAATACCTATTTACTTGTGAAAATTTTGGTCTAGTTTTATTTCTTTCCATTGTGCTTTTATCTTACTCTGAACTCATAATCAATGTTGGTTTTTCTTTTTTATTAAATGTTTATTAAATGTTTTTATTAGTACATTAGAGTTATACATCATAGTGGGGTTCATTTTGACATAATCATATGTGCATGGGATATAATTTTTCTCCACTTTTGTCCCCAGTATTTCTTTCCTTCCCCATACTCCTTCCTATAATGATCTTCTGTCTGTTCAATATTTTTTAATTGGTGCTTCATACATATACATAAAAGTAGAATTCACTGTGATATATTCATATATGTACATACCATAATTTGATCAGTAATAGAAAATTCTCTCAAAATGTCTTACTTTAAAAAATGTCTTTGCTTAAAACATTTCCCACACTTGCTCCTTGACTGTTTGCGTTTATAAGAAAATTGGAACATAGAAAGACAAAAGGAGCAAGTTGAAAATTTCAGGTTGGCTGTTTGGGAGTAATCTGTGGAAACTCCATGAAAGTATGAATTTTACAGTAAAGAAAGCATAGAGGTGGGGGCTCTTTGTCTATAGTGTTTACCATGTTGTTAGGCACCTTATTAAATAAAAGCACAAACTCACACTGGAATAATTTCTGTCACAAGATCTTTGTATAGATATTGGCAGGTCAGCTACCATTGTTTTTCTTCATAAAAATAAAATTTATTTCATATTAGTGTTGGTATATATTTATAGATTGAATGCATGAAAATCAAAAAGGAATTAATCTAATTTATGAAAAATCATAGTATTTATAATGTTTCACCTTTACATTCATTTTCATTGTACCAGCCTAAATTAAAGAAAATCAACATCTATAGATTTTTTTTTTTTAGTGTCTCAGCCTTCAGTTCAACCTCATGGGGATAAGTGTAATTACAATTTCTCACCATTTGGTTACTGTAAATTATACCTGCCTTTAAGAGAGAGAGCAACAGACTGTTGGACAGTTTGGATGGAAACATAGGACATTTTTCTATGATCTAGTATCTCAAATTGAGATTCCCAGGCATTAAGATACCCAATGAGCCTTTGCAGATATGGTAGTACAAGCTTAGGAGATGTCTTTGAAGGCAGGTCCAGAGCCTACTATTGGCCTTCAGTTCAGCTGAGGACATCTGGCCCCTTAATAGTGGACTCACAGGCCAAAACATTAAACACATCTTCTGGTGGAGTGACAGGTAGGTTTATTATCTTTGGCTCCCCCAACACTCCTACATACTGTCTACATCATCCTTTCCAGAAGTTGTATAGTATTTTACAAGGGGAGAGGTAATTCTTTCCTATCTTGGGGAACATCAAAGTAAAGGGGAGAAATTGTTTTCCTTTTGTGCCTTTAAATCAGATGCACTGCCTGCTTATCAGTACAAAGAAGAAAAAAAATACACCAGCTCCTTGGAGATTTGGCTCTCAGGAAATGAGATTTTTATCCATGGAACCAAAGGATCATTAGTGGCATAGTCAGAACAATGGAATTCCACTGTATCAATGCCAACATCCAAATCTATGGCCCTAGCTTGGTTCTGGAGTACATGAAATTAATTTCCAGTATGTGAAATTAATGCAAACGTGTACTAGTACTAGATATAAGGGAGTTTTAGAAAAATTCATTGTTGTTTTTAACCAACAATAGGTTCATTTTGAAGAACAGTAAGATATACATATAAGGAATATATGCACCAGAAAATTGATAAAACTGGAAATTAAGAAAATCGTAATTTTTAACCTTTTAGGTTTTAGGACCTGCCTAGAGCCTATTAAAAATCATGTGAGCTGTACCAGAGCTATTGAAGCCAAGCAGAAATGAAAGACCACTGAGTGTCTCTGATACAAGTGACAGACTCATTCCTTATCTGGAATGTTTAAATGAGAAAATAGTGGCCTAGGAAACCTTCTTAAGACCATACTTACCTATAACAACAAGAACAACAACAACAAACACAAAGTATTTACTATGGGTCCAGCATTTTACTGTGTTTCTTTATTTATTCTATAGTGGTCTTGGAGGGCAATCATTAAATTAACAAATTAATAAAGTATATATGCATATGTATATATAAAGGTATATTTACACATAATAAATATTCTATGCATATACAGAAATGTATAAAATATGGAAATATGATTGGGAGACATTTTTATAAACATTAACAACATGCATGGTGAATTTTCAAAAGGAGGATAATATATGTCACATTGTCCAAGCTTATTTTAAAGTTTATTTTTACAGCACTGTTCATGGAAAAAATACATGTGCTTCAAGACATGTTATTTAATCATTGAGCTCAGATCGATGTCTAAATCCAAGGGATTCTTGAATGAATGAGTAGTTTGTGCACTCTTATGTAGTATCACAGTGACAAAGCATATCTGCATCAGGCATTGGGCCTAATGTGGATTATTGTGAGATGTGAAGGGACTGTGAATTGGGAGCCAGTAGTAATTTTTTCTACCCTAATTAAGGGAGAGTTAGCACATTATTTATAAGAATAACAGAACATACAAGATTTTTGCACAGGTGATTGCCATGCCTATTACTTCTACCACCCTGCCTCCATCTGAAGTTACTCTTTTTAGTATTGGATCTGAGTTGAAATATCATTTATTTGGGAGGTCTTTCCTAATTCCCCATGTAGGTCATACTCTTGTTATAGCCTCTCTTTTTTTAAAAAAGTATTTTTCTTAGTTGTAGATGGACACATTATTTTATTTATTTTTATGTGGTGCTGAGGATCGCATCCAGTGCCTCACACATGCCAGGCAAGCGCTGTACCA
>PVHX01004649.1:0-22500 GCA_004024805.1 Geosciurus inauris
GCTGCCTCCTGGTGGCCCTGTGTTCACACCCGCGAGCGAGACTCTTGGGTGGGGCGGCAAGGCGCAGAGAGCTGCCAAAAAACTGGTTGGAAGATGGCACCCCGCTACTTCCAGTCTCGGTCTCGGAAAGCCGGAGCCCTGGGCCGAGGCCCGGGCTGCAACCGCGTTTCTCTGGCCAGCGCCGAAGTCACACCTCCCGGCTACCGCTGCCTCCCAGTGATCCTGTACTCACACATACACGAGCGAAATTCCTGCGTGGGATGTTGAGCTGCAGAATGATGCCAGGAAGCTGGCTGGAAAACGGCGCCTCCACCACTTCCAGCCTTGGTCCCTGAGAGCCTAGCGCAGAGTGGACTGTCTAGGCCGCCATCTTGGAACCTTCTCTATAAAGAATTCTTACAGCCCAATAGTAGCCAAACAAATAACCTGATTAAAAATGGGCAAAGGATCTAAACACACGCATCTCTAAAGACATAAAAATGGCCAACAGATATATGACGAGGTGCTCAACATCACTAATCATCAGAGGAGTGCAAATCAAAACCACAATGAGATATCACTTCACACCCATAAGAATGGCTTTTGGGCATATGTCCAAAGGAGATGCACTGCCATGTTCACTGCAATGTTTTCCCCAATAGCCAAGAGATGAAACAACCTGAGCATCTGTTGATAGATGAATAGATAAAACAACTATGGCATAAATACAATGGAGCATCATTCAGCCTTAGAAGAAAGGACATCCTGCACTTGCCACACATGGTTGAACCTGGAGGACATTAATAAGCTTACTGAAATGTCAGACACAGAAAAAAATGTTGCAGGATCTCATTTATGTGTAGAATCCAAAAAAAGAAAAAATCAAATACACAGGGATGGAGAATAAAACAATGGTTCCCAGGCTTGGATGTTATGTGCGTTTATGTGTTGGGGTGGGGAGCTTGAAGAATGGGAAGGAAGATGCAGGTAGAAAATATGAAGTAGCAGATATGTAGGATGAAGAAGTCTAAAGCTCTATTATAAAACATGAGGACTGTAGTTAATAAAATTGTATTGTAACAGGGATTTTTATTTAAAATTATAATAGATTTTAGCTGCTGTTGTTAAAAAACAGTATCTATGTAAGATGATGAATATGTTGATTTGCTGCAGTACATAGTCATTTTACTATCTATGTATCTAACAATATCATGTTACACAATAGATTACACAATAAAATTTATTCTAAAAAAGCTAGAAATTCTTTTTATCTTTTTTCTTTTGTCTATTTTTTGTGTATTTACATATTATGGGAATGTATATTCTATGTTTACATACTCTGCAGTTTCTATAAACATTTCACTAGTTTTAGCAATTTTATAAAGTTTTCCTGAGCTTAGTTTCTTGGTTTAGATAAATGATGTCTTGACTGAGCTCATCAAGTTTGCTTGAATTCTAAAATTAGATATTTTGGTTAGAGAGCACTTCCAGATTTGTAGAGAATATTCTTTCTAAGTACATTCATTCCCAAGAATAGATTTGGCTGGTAATTTGGCAGTGTTTGAAATTATCCTCTGTACTTAGCACAGCCTTTGTGTTTGGAGCTCAATCAGCGTGTCAATTTTTCTCCATCCTTATGGTAAATTCTTTCTCATAGACCAGGAGAAAGTCTTTTTCTAAAATCTGGCTTCTTTCTACCATATTCAACCTTTTTAGTCATAAGATCAATTCTAGTACTATATCCATGAACCTCAATCAATTGTCCCCAGGAAATTTCTGGGCTCTTCCCTACCTCTTTTATGGCTCCCTTATGTCATCATTTCTGGACTGAAATGTTAATTTCTCGATAATGTATTCCTAGACACCCTGTTAAGATGGCAAATCCCATTCCTACTCCTTCTATTCACTTTCTGATTTCCCTAGTTTCAAAAACACTTAACATTCTTTGATGTAATAATATATTATATATATGTATACCCTTTATACACACATATATGTATCTCTTATTCTTTGTTCATTATGCTCACTGCTCTATCTCTGTCCTCAGAAGAGTTCTTGGCACATAGTAGGTGTTAGGAAGTCCTACTATGGCTCAGCCAGGATACTCTTTGCCATTGTGTTTAAAATTTGTTCTGATACATTTTTTCCAACAAGAGACTACCTCAGTGACTCACACTATAGACTTTGTGGACTTCACTATAGACTTCGTGGACCTCTTGTCATATGGATTCAGGAAATGTTTTCTTGATGCTTATCCATTCTTATGTCTTGAATCATTGCCTCTCCTGTATTTCTGTAGTTTCTCTTCCCTTTAGTTGATCAGTATGTTCATTTCCAGAAACCAACAGTTTATACCAAGCCCAGAGGGCAAGTTTTGTGAGAGGTTAACACTTCAGGAATTTTTATTCTACTGGGAGAGAAAAAAAGCTAGTGGGTAAAGCATGTGATGAAGCACACAGACTTGACCACTGAGCCATATTCCCAGCCCTATTTTGTATTTTATTTAGACAGGGTCTCACTGAATTGCTTAGCATTCTGCTTTTGCTGAGGCTGGCTTTAAACTCATGGTCCTCTTGCCTCAGCCTCCCCAGCCTCTAGGATTACAGGTGTGTGCCACCTCACCTGACCAGAATATTTTTGTAGTAGTTCATGATCTCTGTTTTAGAGTCAGGAGAAATAGAACATACCCATATATATGTGAAGGTCTGCATTATATTATGCAAGATTATCAGCAATGATTTCATAAGATTGTTTCATTTCCCTTAAATACGCAAAATTAGTGCTCTTCTGGGTGTGATTTTATTTTGTCTTGCAGGTGTTTTTTTTTTTGGAAAGGAACACATCACTAGTTTCACATGGTATATCAATAGAAAATGGAATTTACCACTGAAAAAGAATCCAGGAAAAGAAATTCCATTCATAATAGCTTTAAAAAATACCAAAGAATAAACCTAAGAAGAAGGTAAAAGACCTTTACAATGAAAACTATGAAACACTGAAGAAATAAATTAAAGAAGACACTAGAAGCTGGAAAGACCTCCTATGTTCACCAATAGGAAGAAATGCCATTAAAATAGCAATATTACTGAAAGAGTTCTACAGATTCAGTGCAGTCCCCATGAAAATTTCAGTGACATTCTTCACAGAACTAGAAAAAAACACTCCTAAAATTCATATGGAAAAACAGAAGACCCACAATAGCCAAAAGAGTCCTGAGAAAAAGGAACAATGCTGGAGGCACCATAATACCTAATTTCAAAATACACTCCAGAGCCATAGTAACAAAAACAGCATGGTTCTGGTATAAAAACAGGCATGTAGATCAAGGGGATAAAATAAAAGACAGAAACTCACACAGCTACAGTTCTCTGAATCTTAGCGAAGGTGCTAGAAACATACATTGGAGAAAAGACAGCCTGTTTAACAAATGGTGCTTGGATATTTGTATACAGAAAAGTGAAATTAGATCCCTGCCTTTCATCCCGTACAAAAGTCAACTCAGTGGATTAAAGACCTAGGTATAGAACTAGAAAATTTGCAACTGCTGGAAGAAACTAGGGATAACACCCCAGCATGTAGGCACAGGCAATAGCTTCCTAACTAGGACTCCTGTAGCTTAGGCAATAAAACCAAGAACTGATAAATAGGATGACGTCTAGTTAAAAAGCTTCAGTAGAGCAAAGGAAACAAGAGTATAAAGGTAGAGTGTGGGAGAAAATTTTTGCTGGCTATTCTGAAAGAGGATTAATATTTAGAATATGCAAAGAATTAAAAAATTTTAAGCAACCCATTCATGGGCAAATGAACTGAACAGGCACTTCTCAGAAGAAGTACAAATGGCCAAAAATTAATATGAAAAAATGTTCAACATATTTAGCAAGTGGGGAAATGCAAATCAAAACTATATTGAGATTCCATCTCATTTTAGTCAAAATGACTATTATCAAGAATACAAACAATAATAAATACTGGTAAGGATGTGGGAAAAGGAACTCTTATACATTGTTGGTGGGAATATAAATGAGTACAACCACTATGGAAATCAGTTTGGAGGTTCCTCAGAGAACTAAATATTGAACTACCATATGATCTAGCTGTAGCACTCCTTCATATTTATCCAAAACAATTAAAGACAGCATACTTTAAAGATGAATGCATTTCAATGTGTTCTGCAAAATAATTCACAGTAGCCAAGTTATGGAATCAGAATAGGTGTCCATCAACTTATGAGTGGATTAACAGACACATCTTACATATATATCACTTCTTTGTGGCTGAGCTTTTTCTGTCATAAAGAAGAATTAAATTATGTCAAATGCAGGAAAATGGATGAAACTGGTGAGTATCATGTTAAGCAAAATAAGCCAGACTCAGAAATTCAAGGGTCATATATTTTCTTTCATATGTGAAAGCTAAAGGGAAAAAAGGAGAAAAAAGGGATGTTAGGAAAGTAGAAGGGGGATAACTGGGGTAGAGAAATGGGACAAGTGGAAGCGAGGGTACAAGGGGGAATGAAACTGACCAAACTATGTTATATGCCTGTGTGAATATATCACTCTATGTAATTAATGTGCACCAGTTTGAAAAAAAAAGAAAGTGATATTTATAAGTTGAAATATATTTTGAGACAACTTGTCTGGGACTGGTAATGGTACTCCACCTGCATTGCCCTCTTGTCTGCTTTGCCTCTCCATTGGAGACTCTGCCACTAGATAGCACTGACCATGTTTCCAAAAATAGCAGAGAAGAATACATTGTTCTTAACCTTTTGCTGTCATGGATTCTTAGATCAGTTTTAACAGATGACTGAGTTGCACACAGAGTTGACCATGGGAGCCTGCAGAAAGTGGGATTTGGGGACTCTCTGGGGGCCTCATGCCTGCTCAGAACTTTGCAGACCCAAGTCTGTTCCACATCAGAATTCATCTGCTGAATTAAGGCCATGTATCCCACATCAGTATTGCTTCTGTTATGTTGAGGCAGTGTCCTAACTATTCTTAAGGAATCTCACATGCTTCATTTCCCCACCACACTGAAGCACTTGATCCCTCCAGAATCTCCACTGTGCCCTTCACCAGTTCGTGACTACTGTCACCACCATTGCTGTCATCATCATCATCACCACCACCGCCACCCCTCACCACCACTAGGATCAGCACTGCTACCCGAAGTACTCCTTGCTAGGATACTGTGCAAAGTTCTTCGTCTGCCTGCCCCGCCCCTCCCCCTAATCCTAACAAAAACCTTCTGAGGTAGAATCGAAGTCAGTCGTATCCTCAGCTCCAAGCACAGATCTTGTCATGTATAAGATCCTCAATAAATGTGTTGATTGAATGAATTCTCATTCTTCAGGGGAGGAAATCAAGGCTAAGTAATTTTCTGAAATTAAATAACTAGTCATTTTCCATAGTTTGAATGTTTCTTCTTAAACTCATGTTGAAATTTAATTGCCATTGCAACAGTGCTGTGAGGCAGGACCTTTAAGAGGTGATTAGATCAAGAGGGCTGAATGGATTAATGTCATTGCCATGGGAGGTGGCTAGTTATACGTAAGAGTGGATTTGTTAGAAAAGCAAGTTTGGTCAGATTTCCTGTCTGTATCATGTATGATTGCTTGTCCTTCTGCAATGTCATTACACTGAATGATGGCCTCTGACAGATACTAGTGCCACACTCTTGAGCTTTACAGCCTCCAGAACTGTGAGCCAAAAAAACTTCCATTGTTCATAAATTACTTAGTCTGTGGTATTTTATTATAGTAGCAGATAGTAGACTAAGGACATCATTGGTGGATCCAGAATTCAAAATGACATGTGGACTATTGCCCCTCAGATACTATTTGCACCCTCCAGACTCTATACCTATGCTTTTACCTTTCTATCTACTTGAAGCAGCCTTCCTTCTCTTTCTGTCATTCAGAATCCTTCCTTTTTCTTTCCATTCTTCAGGTCATAGTTTAGATTTGACCCCTTCCCTAGGGTCCCTAGCATGAAAATTTCCCATGGAGAATGAATTCCCCATCCTCCAACTTACTTCCATGGCAATTTGTTTGCATTTGTGAGACTACTGCAAGTTGTCTGTACTTTGCTTCTCTGTATGTATTTGCATCCCTCGCTGGTATGTCAGCTGTACGGGTGGTGACTGTGTTTGAGTTCTTTTAATGTTTCCCTTTTCATTTAGCTCAGTGCTTTGCCTACTACATGTTAAAGAAACACTTGTGAAATCAAATGATATTATCACAGGAGAATAAGAGACAGGTCTGAGCCTGGGTTTGGACCGTGAGAAAGGAGTGAGATAGCTGGGAGAGGCGCTGACACCTGGAAGGATAGAAAGACAGCAGCACTGGCCAGCTGGCCAGGCAGGACACAAAGACAAACTTTGCGTCATTCACAATAGGCGAAAGGCTGGTCCTGGGTACACATGACATCTTTTATAAATAAAACAGTTTTATTCATGGTGAACCAGAGAGAGGGAGAAACAACAGGTGCTGAAGATGAATAGACTGTTATCCATTTATTGATTGGAAACCAGTTCTAGATTTTGCTTATTCCTGTCCTATCAAGTGGCCTCTGCCTGAGTGTAATTTTTACTTTTTAGTGCCGTCTGCACCTGTGGCCTTTGGACCTACCATTTATGACAGATGGGCCAGGCTGTATTTGTACCATTTAGTGGATACTTTCCTTCTGTAGTGCTCCATGCCACTGTCACTATGGCACAGGCCCAGTGAGCATGTGTGCTGGGGAAGGTCTGCATCCATTGTTCGGCTGCTGTCCTCAGAGTCTAACTCTCCCCTTTTGGGTCTTCATATTGCCCATTGTTTCTCTTTCTTGCCATGTATAGTGCTCAATGGCAAGCAAATCTGTGAGGATTGGGGCATCACCTCAAATGCTGGAATCAGACACATTTCTATAACTTTTTTAGTCTAATATGCTATTAAGAGACAGCTTTCCTGATTATGTTATGTTCTTTTAAAGATGATTTAAATATACCTTATTCCTGCATATATGGAAAGGAAGCCTTGTATTTTGTCTTGAGAGATGGAGTGATATGCCTGTTAATAGTGCACTTTGGACTTTCTTAGGGAGTTTACCTGTTGGCTTCATTGCTTTTAATCCTAACAGATTGATAACTCATGTTTCAGGCCAGCACAGAGTAAATGTTTGCCTAATAGTCATGGAGATAATAGAGGGAGGGATCACACCTTGAAGCTGTTTCAGCCGAGAGAAACAGATTCAATGTCAGAGTCCAAAGAATACCCCTCTCTTCTTTATCCAGACTTCCCAAAGCATCAACGTGCAGGGCCATTGATTCTCTCTTTCTAGTGTCACATCCTGATGATCATCTCTAGCCACTCAAAGGAGAATATTCTACTTGAATAAGAGCGGAAGTGGTAAAAACCTGTCTGTTCCTATATTTAAATGTTTAATTCAATATATTTTGTTGAAGTCAATATGCAGAAAAATGCATAATGGCTAGTGCTATCCCTGTTTTCCTTTTAAATGTTTCCTGTCCTTAATACCTTGTCAGTGGTTTCCCAGGATTGCCCCTTCTATTGCTCCGCAGTTCTGGAGCTTCCTGGGGAACAGATAAGCCTGATGGATGAAGTTAGAACCTCTAATCAGGGTGCAAACATGTGGACAGGTCAGATGACAGTGGTACCCCCCCGCTGAGTATGGTTTCTAGTGGCCTCAATGGAAGGACCATGCAGATCCAGCTTTGGCATTTCTTCTGGATGGCCTGTGCTGTGTTAGCAGAGCAGAGTAATGGCTGGGCTGTCTGGAATTCAGTGGATTTCCATGGCTGCTCTGCCACTTTATGGATCCATGACTCAAGGAAACTTCTTTTTTTCACCATACTTTAGATGGAAGAAGTCAGTATACATAAAGCACTTAGCAAGTGTTCAGTCTTTAGGGTGAATCCTGATGTTGATAGTGCTTATGGTAATGTGCATGGAGGCCATCAAGGGTGAGAGAGTCTGTCATTCCCACATTCTGGAGTTCTTTCTTAGCTTCATCACATTCTGTTGTCCAGAGACTTATCTGGGCTGTCTCTGAAATGTATCTTCCTTCCCCTGTCCAAGGAAAAGGCAACTGTCCAACAAATCTATTATGCTAGTTTCTCATGGGGCTCCCATCTTCCATCTCTTTCCATGGATTCTCCAGCATGTCACCAGAGTGTTCTAACAGGAGTGTGTCATCTTGCTGCTCACTTGTTTAGATACCTCAGTGCTTCTCATTGATGTCCACACTTCTGACATGCCTTTGGGACCTGCACCACCAGGTCCTGACTGTTGTGTGTTTTGATCCAGCCTCCTCTTTATTCCTCTTTACTGTTAGGCTTACCAGTCTTCATCCAAATTAACCAACTATACATTTCTCTGGAGCCTTGTTCAGTGTTCTGTTCTTTGCCTTCTCTCTCATACCTAGTTTTGCTCATTATTTCTTCTTTTCTTTAGATTTTGCTTTTGAGAAAGAACTTCCCTAATTTTTTTTCCTATTCTTTAACATTCCAACTCTGTGATACTCATGACCATGGTCAGTTATGCCATAATGAGCTATGTAAAGTCACCCAATAAACACTGTGTGGCTTATAGGGAGAATGGGTTCAAGGGACAACACTCAAACCTTTACCAGTAACACGTTAAAATTAAAAATAGAAGCCTAGTAAAATGCTAGCACATTTTTAAATGTGGAAAATGGGTAAGACATGTCAGTGCTGCAATGAATATGGAACTTTACCTTGACAAAAATCTGAACTTTGCTTGTGGAAGTGGGAGTTGAGGTCGTTTGTTACTGTCCCAAGATGGACAGAGATCATCTGAAGTCAGAAGAGAAGTGACATTAGCCCTCATGAGTGTGACTTCTGATGCTCAGGAGCTAAGCATGCTGGTGGGGATTCCAGGTATGCTCTGGTGAGTGTTTGCATTTTCTTACTTGGCCAGGCAAAGCTGGCAATACTTTTCTGTACCTAGCATTTCTCACAGATGATATCGCACATAAGCAAAACAAATTTGCCTTATGCTCTCTATGCTCAGATTCTCCCTAGTGTATCAATTACTGTTGGACCAAACTTGCAATTTCAGAACAAGAATTATAGCAAAATGGGCTGTATCTATAAAAATTTATTGGAATCATTTCATCTATCTCCCACACAAAAATATACCTTACTTGAAGGCATGCACTGTGCTCATTTCTTCATTGTTATGTATTTTCTAGAATGGTGCCTGGCACAGGAGAGAGGTCAGAGATTAAATATCAAGTGAATAGACAAAAGGGTGTTCTATCAGTGTGCATTGTTAATTAAAACCAGTAAGTTATTTTAGTCATTGATAGGTCATTTTTACTTAAAACTTTAGAAGATACCTGTGTTCACAAACTGTTTTTTTTTTTTTTTTTTTTAACATTGTGTAAAATATCTTAGGCTGTCAGTATCTATCTAGATGTTTCTGGCAGGCATGTCAGTGTAGTCATCTCTGCTTGAATCATGGTAACTGCTCTGAGCATACACTTTTTTCATCTTATGTGACATTAGCCCTGAGAAAACTTTTGTATAAACTTTTGTATATTCTTAAAAAGTGGTAGAATAATGAGGATAATGAAAATGAAAATTTCATTTTGTGAAGAAGTAGTCTTCTCTATAAAATACACATGGGCTGTAAACACAGCAGTCTTTTAGGGAAGGAAATCCCAAGCAAGGCAGAGAAAGACAGGCAATTTAGAGAAGTGTAATATCACATTGCTATGGGTATTAAGGATAGTAACTTTGAGTTTAGTTTGACCCAGATCTAGGGGATTACTCAGCAGAAAAAACGCGTTGGTTCTACTGAAAAGATGCTATTGTTAAGATCCATTTATAACTCCATCAAAAATGTCACCTGAACTTTTGAAAACTGGGAAGAAAATTGGAAACATGCTGAAAATAACCTGGCTGAGAGGTCTAAATATAAATTTCTATTATATTTGCCATCAGTTGAATTTTCAAAATTTCTGGGCTTTCTCTGAAAGTAGATAGAAAGTAAAAATACTAAAAAGGAAGAAGGGAGGGAAAATGAAAGGATGAATTTTTCTGTAAACTTAGGTTCTCTTGTAACTTTCATTTTTTTTCTTGATTAAAAGAATTAGATATAGCTTCCAAGTGTTACTATTTAGAAAGCTTTATTTTAATTATACTAGTTGGATGATTGTGTGTATGTGTGTGTGTGTGTGTGTGTGTGTGTGTGTGAGTCATTTGACACGGTCTTAACACCAGCTATATGAAGATAATGATTTAACAGCCCTGGCATTTCAGGTTTATAAGGATATTGTGTGTGTGTGTGTGTGTGTGTGTGTGTGTGTGAGAGAGAGAGAGAGAGAGAGAGAGAGAGAGAGAGAGAGAGAGAGAGTTGACCTATGAGTGAAATGAGAAAGAAGGAACAAGGATTGGGGTGTATTGGTAGGAGATAAAGTGGGAAAGCGAATTTGGAGCCTTATCATGGTGCTCTCTGACTGCTTTGACCTGGAGATTTGTCTACCAATTCTCTGTAACAAATAGTAGAAATAATTGTTGTAATGTCCAGCAGGCATTTAAGAGATTCAACTGCTGGGCTGGGGTGGTGGCTCAGTGGCAGAGCGCTTGCCTCATATGTGTGAGGCACTGGGTTCGATCCTCGGCATCACATAATAATAAATAAAGATATTGTGCCCATCTACAACTAAAAATTAAAAAAAAAAGAGATTCAACTGCTAAAATCAAGACTTGACTTTGCTTTGATTTCCATGAAAGATTACCATGGTGGGACATTACTTGGCAGGCAATATACTTTAGTCAAATTGTGCCAACATGTGCAGTTTGCAACATTACTATCTTCATTTGATGTTTCTAAAATTCCCAACTCTGATTTATAGACTTGACATATCTTAAGGGTGGATTGTATCAAGCATATTTTGAGGATGGTTTAGAAGCACATTTTTGTCATAAATAGTGTTGGAAAGTTAAAAATCACGGAGATGAAGACTGCCATCTATATATTTTCTTAGATATTTTTGGTATTTATCAGTAGTCAGGGTTAACTTTTAAATGTTTTTTTCTGTGTGTTCTTCCTGGAGAGAGAACAAGGAAAGCAGTCCAGGATAATAGAATGTGCTCACTCTTCTTTAAACAACTAACAGAAGGGCACATTTAGAATTGCACCTGCCTGTTTATCTTTCTAATATAGTAAAGTTAATTTGAAGGCTGAACTCTGGAATGGAAGTCTCCTTTTGAGTGTAGTCTTCCTTTTGGGTTTCAAAACATAAAAGGTTAAGTGCCTGCTTCTGGTTCAGTGGTAGAGAAAGAGAACTCCGGCTTTTCGATAGAAGGGCTTATTGGAAAGTGTGTACTTAGTGCTACAGACAAGCACGAGGGTAAATTTGCTCTGTGCCTCTTCCCTGGCGACAGTTTCTCAGTCACAGAATACCCATTTGTCCAGAGTCTATGTCGCCTAGGAGCCACCTCTTCCAATGGAGCCCTCCTTTGTGTCTTCAAAGTCTAGCAATTTGTAAGTTTCACTTTCATCTGCCTCATCTTTCTTTAAAAAAAAAAAAAAAATCTGCTAGTAAATTTCCTTGGAGGAAGTTTTTCCTTCCTGCTTCTTACTGCTTAGTAGTAACTGTGTTCATCGGATTGTTCTTGCTTTGTGTGACAGTCCCCCTTCCGTTTCTCTTTCCTTTCATCTCTGTTCTTCCTCTTAGTGTCTTTTGGACAAGATGTTTTTTGTCTCAGTGATTCCCAGCAAACAAGCTGTTAGGCTATTCAAAAAAGGAAAAAAAAAATGCCTTGAAACACAACAAAGTAAATCACTTGCCTTCAAGATTAAGCTAAAAATGTTTCCTTGAGCTTCATGCTTCATGTCGGAGCATCTGAACATCCTACCACTTAATGAGATAACAGAGTGGGTTTTTATTTTTGCTACTTGTTTTTTTTCTGCCAGTAAACCATATCTATACTAAACCAGGGCCACCTTTCAGTGAGAATGGAACAGGAGGCTGCCCTCTGCCATCCAAACATGCCTCTAGCCCTATTTATTTATGAGAAGCTTTGTACTGGATACAAACTGCTATAAATGTTATCCAGCTTTATGAGAGGCATCACACGGTCCTGGTAATCTGATAGAAGGCTTTACATGGATAGACCATTCTGCCAGTTTTGGGTGCCAGAAGGTTTTGGGCTTTGAAAGGAAGAAACAACAAACAAACCCGAAATCAGAATCCCTAACTATGATTGAATCATGATGCCCTAGGAAATATTCTTAAGTTTTTCTAGAAAGGTTTTTCTATAGAGATTCCTATAGTAGTAATTTGATAACTTTTAAAAATAAATAAATGCATCATCTAGCTCTCAAAGATTAATTAGTAAGTTATTGTATTATTTTAAATTTCATGAGTTTTTCTTTTTTGTGAAAAAAGCAAGATTAATGAGCTCTTTTGGACACAATCAATTTTTCATTGTTTGTAATGTGTTTCAAATGTAGCATTTCCAGTTTGGAAGGCAGTTAGAGAAAGATTTAAGAAAATACTCACAGGTTGGCCTCAGATGGGAGAATGTAGTCCTGATTAGCAAGAACACATACTAATAACACTCAGTGCTCAATATTAATTGATTACATTCCAGGATCTGGTACAATCTGCCCAGTAGAGTATGATAATTATTAATGTAATGAGTTAACATGTTGTAGTTATGAGATGAATCCAAGAATCTTTGCTTTTGGGCACAAGACATTATGGCCATTTTAGAATATGAATAGTATGTACTAAAATAGGTTGTATGAAAGGCCATTCTAATGGAAATCAAACAACTTGCAAACATTTTTTGAGTAGTTGTGAAATATTTAATGTGCTTTTGGAGATGAGTGGTAAAAACTGAGATCTCTTCCTTCAGGGGCATCCTGCCTAGTTTGGGAGGCAAAACTCCACAGAGAAAGCAGTGAGAAGCAAAGATGCTGTGTAAATGAGTGCCATGTTCCATGTGCTGACTGTCCCCATTGGGGAAAGTCTGGTTCATCCAAGAAGAGCTTATGGAAGAGGTGGGATGACTTTCCTCATTGGATAGGAGCTGTATAAATGGTTCTAAAATTATATGGTTATGTATCTCTCCCTAGTCCATGGGTTGCCTAGACAGCTTTTCTTCTTCTACATCACCAAATGCCTCTGCAATTCTAAATAAAGGAGACATGAGGAAATTTGGCTTCAGATGCAAGAAAAGTTTGGGATCAATGAATTTGGTGTCACTTCATTAAATCACATCAATATTGATCACTCTCGTAGTGGGCCTCTTCTTTTAATGCTTGTTCTATATGTGATTGGGAGAAAATTCCAAAAAGAATAGAGAGTGTTGAGAGCTATCTGGTAAGCATGCATGAGCCCTGCCCCTCCACACTGGTGGTCTCAGCCTGCACTCACCCTCATCATAATCATTGCAAGTTCACACAGCCTGGTTTGCTCGCTCATCAATCAACAGACATTGGTTGAATGAGTATCTCCTATTGAATTGTGTGTTAGTTAGCTTTTTGTCACTGTGACCAGAATACCCAACAAGGACAACTTGGAGGAGGAAAAGTTTATTTTAGGTTTAAATATTTAGCGGTTCAGTCAGTCCATGCTCATCTGACTCCATTGCTCTGGGACCCCGGAGAGGCAGTACATCATGGCAGAAAAGTGTGGAGAAGAAAAGCTACTGGGCTCATGGTGGCCAGGAAGGAAGGAGAGAGAGAAAGAGTGAGTGAGTGCAAGGAACAAGGGACAAAATATAATTTGTAAGGGATTCCCCAGTGGTCTACTTCTTCCAGCCATACTCTATCTGCTTAAAGATACCACCGAGTAGTACAAACTATTTACCTATAAAATGGATTAATCCACTGATTATGTTGCATCTCTTATAATCTAATAATTTCATCTCTGGCATTCCTGCATTGTTTACATATGACTGTTTTAGGGGATACCTCATATCTAAATCATAACAAATTGTGAACTCTGAGAACCACAATGTTACGGACTAGGGGTCAAAGGGGAATAAGATAAATGTGGTTAAATTGCCAGGTCTGTAGCAGGAAATCAGTACTTGAGGGAAAAATAATGAATTTGGCATTGGCATGTTAGACGTGTCAGATACTTTCAGATGACTGGATTGTATATCATATAGAAGATATTTTTAACTTTGAGATTGGGATTAATGTCTGATGTTTTGAACAACGATAGACTAATATGTAAGGAGAATTATAGATGGATGCCTTGTTTCTCTGTGGATCAATGTAACATTAGATTTCAGTGTTATATAGGCAGCAGTCACCTATTAGCATAAACTTGTATCCATTTTAGCTTTTAGATACAGATTTAGCTTTTTTAGATACAGATTTTCTCTTCACTTTAAAGGAAAGTGGGTGGATGGGATCATTTGGTGTTATGAACATTTGATCCATAGTGAAGTGTCTAATGAGAACAAAGAAAACAGGAGTTATAATCAACAACATGATGAAGAACACAAATTATTATACACCTGCACCAGTGCCAGATCCCAGACCAGAACACCCCCTATGCCTACACCCTACCTGGGAACACCTGTTCTCATGCAGAGAGGAATACTGCACTGTATGGCTCCCTATCCACCAACGTGAGGCCCCACCCACACTGCTTCCAACATGGGACACTGCAGCCACTGCCATAGCCCTTCCCACGTGGTAATCTACACTGTGGAAAATGGACAGGGACAGCTGCCCATTTCCACAACCAAATAGGCCACCCAACAGCATCACACAGCCCTTCTTTTCAGCCCCACCTCTGAAAGCAGTTGCCTCCATCTTAGGGCACCTCCACCACCCTATGGGGTTACCTCCGCTGCCACCTCCACCATCTTTAGTTGGGGCAGCTTGCATCTAAGGACAGCGATTGGGGCCTGGAAACTCAAAATCAAGGTACCTATAGGCTTGATGCTACTACCACCGTCAACTAGGGACATGGCCACTTCCATCTAGGGACAACAACCAAGACCTGGAAGACCGTCATCAAGGTTCCTGTGGGCCTGGTTGCACCAGAGGTATCCCTACTAGGGGAGCTAACAGACACCTTCCTGTTGCAGAGGCAACAGGGAGCCTTGCATGGGGTCACCTCTCTTTTATTTCCTGCTAATATCCAATTTCTTTTGATTCCCCTTTAACTTATCCTATAATCTAATACCTCTATATTCTCACACCATACCTCATAAACATCACCCCCCCCAATGCATTCTTTTTGTCCATCATTAGAAACTGCAAACTTTTATGAAAAATCTACAGGATATATAGTAGAAGATAACCAAACTCATCATTTCTGTGACAAAACTATAATGACTAAATAGTAGCTAATTGGTTTATGGCTGCATATTGGTTGCATTTGGGTGTTGTAAATATTGATTTCCCCCTTAAAGGTGAGGTATTGGTAACCTGCAGGGACACTACAAGATTATAGGGTAGAAACTATAATACCTCAGATCCACATTGCAAGATCGGGAGACACACAGACAACATGAAAAAACAAACAAACCAAGATACTACAATAATAGAATCTATCGACATCATAGTAGATGAAATATCAGAGAAGGAGTTCAGAATGTACATAATTAAAATGATCTGTGAATTAATGACCTAAGTGAAGAAATACAGGCAAAAATTGATAACACCAGCAAAGAAATAAGAGAGCAAATACAGGAAGCAAAAGATTACTTCAAGAAAGAGAGATTCTGAAAAAAAAAAAAAAAAAAAAAACCCAAAAACAGAAATCCTTGAAATAAAGGAAACAACAAACCAAATAAAAAAACTCAATAGAAAGCATCACCAACAGACTAGATCACTTGGAAGACAGAACCTCAGACAATGATGACAAAATACACAATCTTGAAAATAAAGTTGACCACACTGTGAAGATGGTAAGAAACCATGAACAGAACATCTTAAGAATTATGGGATAACATCAAAAGACGAAATCTAAGATTTATCAGGATAGAGGAAAGCCCAGAGTTTCAAACCAAAGGAATGCACAACCTCTTCAATGAAATAATATCAAAAAATTTCCCAGACATGAAGAATGAATTGGAAAACCAAATACAAGTGGCTTACAGGACATCAAAAGTATAACATTACAACAGACCTACACCAAGGTACATTAAAATGAAAATGCCTGGCATACAGAATATGGATAGAATTTTAAAGGCTGCAGAGAAAGGAATCAGATTACATGTAGGGGGAGACAAATTTGAATCTCAGCAGATTTTCAACCCAAACCATCAAAACCAGGAGATCCTGGAACAACACATACTAAGCTCTGAAAGAAGATGGATGCCAACCAAGAATCTTATATCCAGCAAAATTAAGCTTCAGCTTTGATGATGAAATAAAAACCATCCATGAAAAACAAAAGTTAAAAGAATTTATAGTGAGAGAACCTGCACTGAAGAAATTCTAGGCAAAATATTCTATGAGGAGGAAATGAAAAACAACAATGAAAATATGCAAAGAGAGGAACTACACTAATGGAAAAGCCAATCAAAAGAGAAACAAAGTCAAGTTGAAAACCAGAAATAAACCAAAATGACCAGGAATACAAATCATATTTCAATAACAACCTTGAATGTGAGTGGCCTACACTCATCAATTAAAAGGCACAGACTGGCAGATTGGATTTAAAAAAAACCAGCAATATAGTGCCTTCACGATATGCATCTCACAGGGAAAGACAACCACAGGCTGAAGGTGAAAGAATGGGAAGAAACATATCACTCACATGGACCATGTGAACAAGCAGGGGTTTCTATCCTCATATCAGGTAAAGTGGACTTCAGTCCAAAGTTAGTGAAAAGGGATAAAGAAGGACACTTCATACTACTCAAGGGAATCATACATCAACACAACATAGCAATCATACATATCTATGCTCCAAACAATAGGGCATCTATGTATATCAAACAAACCCTTCTCAACTTCAAGAATCAAATAGACCACACACAATAATACTGGGTGATTTTAGCACATCTCTCTCAACACTGGATAATCTTCTGAACAAAAACTAAAAGAAACTATAGAACTCAGTAAAACAATAATTTAGACTCAACAGACATATATATAGAATATTCCATCCATCAATGAGCAAATACTTTTTTCTCAGCAGCATTTGGATTCAGAGATCATATATTATGTCCAAAGCAAGTCTTAGCAAATATAAAAAAAAAAGAGATACTACCCTGCATTCTATCTGACCATAATGGAATGAAATTAGAAATCAATGATAAAATAAAAAAGAAGCTACTCCAACACCTGGAGACTAAACAATACACTATTGAATGATGCATGGATAATGGAAGACATCAAGGAGGCGATAAAAAAATTCTTAGAGGTAAATGAGAACTCTGATACAGCATGTGAAAATCTCTAGGACACTATGAAGGCAGGGCTAACAGGAAAGATGATTGCATTAAGCTCATTCATTAATAGAAGAGAAAGTCAATAAATAAACAACCTGAAATTACATCTCAAAGACCTAGAAAAAGAAGAGCAAACCAACTCTAAAAGTAGTAGAATACAAGAAATAATTAAAATCAGGGCTGAAATCAATGAAATTGAAATGACAGAAACAATTCAACAAATTGAAAAACAAAAAGCTGGCTCTTTGAAAAAATAAATAAAATTGATAAACCCTTAGCCACCCTAATGAAAAGGAGAGAGAAAACTCAAATTAGTAAAATTTGTGATGAAAAGGAAATATCACAACTGTTGAAATACAGAAGATAATGAGAAACTACTTTGAGAATTTATACTCCAGTAAAATAGAAAATCCCAAAGACACTGACAAATTAATAGAGATATATGATCTGCCCAAAATGAACCAGGAGGACATACACAATTTAAACAGATTAATTTCAAGCAAGGAAATAGAAGATGCCATCAAAAGCCTACAAACCAAGAAAAGCTCAGGTCCAGACAGATGCTCAGCTGAGTTCTACAGACCCACAAAGAAGAATTAATACCAATATTCCTCAAATTATTTCATGAAATAGAAAAGGAAAGAACCCTTCCAAACTTATTCCATGGGGCTTGTATCATCCTGATAACAAAACCAGAGACACATCAAGGAAAGAAAATTTCAGATCAATATCCCTGATGAACATGGATGCAGAAATTCTCAATAAAATTTTGACAAATCATGTACAAAAACAAATTTAAAAAATAGTGCACCATGATCAAGTGCAGTTCATTCGAGGGGTGCAGGGTTTGTTCAACCTACTGAAATCAATAAATGTAATTGATCACATCAATAGACTTAAAGATAAGAATTACATGACTATATCAATTGATGCAGAGAAAGTGTTTGGCAAAATACAGCACCCTTTTATGTTTAAAACACTAGAAAAACTAGGGATAGTAGGAACATACCTCAACTATGTAAAAGCTATCTATGCTAAACCCAAGGCAACATCATTCTTTATGGAGAAAAATTGGAAGCATTCTAAAAAATGGAACAAGACAGGGATGCCCTCTTTCACCACTTCTATTCAACATAGTTCTTGAAACTTTAGCCAGAATTATTAGACAGATGAAAGAAATTAAAGGGAAGAGAAGAACTCAAACTATCATTATTTCCAATGATATAATTCTATACTTAGAGGATCCAAAAAATTCCACCAGAAGACTTCTAGAACTAATTAATGAATTCAGCAAAGTAACAGGATATAAAATCAATACTCATAAATCAAATGCATTTCTATACATCAGTGATGAACCCTCTGAAACAGAAATTAGGAAAACTATCCCACTCACAATAACCTCAAAAAAATAAAATAAAATAAAATGCTTGGGAATTAATTTAACAAAAAAGGTGAAAGACCTCTACAATGAAAACTACAGAATACTAAGGGAAGAAATTGAGTAAGACCTTAGAAGATGGAAAGATCTTCTATACTCCTGGATAGGCAGAATTAATATTGTCAAAATGGCCATCGTATTCAAAGTGCTATACAGATTCAATGCGATTCCAATTAAAATCCCAACATCATTCCTCATAGAAATAGAAAAAGCAATCATGAAATTCATTTGGAAAAATAAGAGACTCAGAATAGCCAAAACAATCCTTAGCAAAAAGAGTGAAGCAGGAGGCATCACAATAGCAGACCTTAAACTATACTACAAAGCTATAGTAACAAAAATGGCATAGTATTGCCAACAAAATAGAAATGTAGACCAATGGGACAGAATAGAAGACACAGAGACAAACCCACATAAATACAGTTATCTCATACTAGACAAAGGAGCCAACGACACACATTGGAGAAAAGATAGCCTCTTCAACAAGTGCTGGGAAAACTGGAAATCCATATGCATCAAAATAAAACTAAACCTCTATCTCTCACCATGCACAAAACAACTCAAAGTGGATCAAGGACCTAGGAATTAGACTACTGACCATAGAATAGAAGAAAAAGTAGTCCCAGATCTTCATCATGTCAGATTAGTCCCTGAGTTCCTTAACAAGAGTCCTAAAGTGCAAGAAATAAAATCAACAATTAATAAATGGGATGGATTCAAACTAAAAGCTTCTCAGCAAAAGAAACAATCAGTGGGGCTGGGATTGTAGCTCAGTGGTAGAGTGCTTGCCTCACATGCGTGAGGCACTGGGTTCAATCCTCAGCACCACATAAAAATAATTAAAATAAAGATATTGTGTTCATCTACAATTTAAAAAATTTTTAAAAAAGAAACAATCAGTGAGTTGAAGAGAGTGCCTACATTTTGGGAGCTAATTTCTGCCACACAGATGTCAGATAGAGCAGTAATCACCAGGATATATAAAGAACTCAAAAAACTTAACATCAAAAAAACAAACAACCCAATCAATAATGGGCTAAGGAGCTGAACAGACACTTCTCAGAAGAAGATACACAGTTGATCAACAAATACATGAAAAAATGTTTAACATTTCTAGTAATTAGAGAAATGCAAATAAAAACTCTAAGATTTCATCTCACTCCAGTCAGAATGGCAATTATCAAGAATACAAGCAACAATAAGTATTGTTGAGGTTGGGGGTGGGGGGGAGGCATGCTCATACATTGCTGGTGGGACTGCAAATTGGTGCAGCCAATCTGGAAAGCAGTATTGAGATTCCTTAGAAAATTTGGAATGGAGCTGGGCACAGTGACACATGCCTGTAATCCCAGCACTTTGGGAGGCTGAAACCAGAGAATCATGAGTTCAAAGCCAGCCTCAACAATGGTGAGGCACTAAGCAACTCAGTGAGACTCTGTCTCTAAATAAAAACACAAAATAGGATTAGGGATGTGGCTCAGTGGTCAAGTACCACTGAGTTAAATCCCTGGTACCAAAAAAAAAAAAGAAAATTTTGAATGGATCCACCATTTGACTCAGCTATCCCACTCCTCAGTCTATACCCAAAAGACTTAAAAACAGCATACTACAGTGATGCTGCCACATCAATGTTTGTAGCAGCACAATTCACAATAACCAAACTGTGGAACCAATCTAGATGCCCTTCCATAGATGAATGGATAAAGAAACTGTGGTATATATACATGATGGAATATTACTCAACAATGAAAGAGAATAAAATTATGGCATTTGTAGATAAATAGATGGAGTTGGAGAATATCATGCTAAATGAAGTAAGTCAATCCCAAAAAACCAAAGGTCAAATGTTTGATAAGTAGATGCCAGTCCACAAAGGGGGGTGAGCATAGGATGAGTAGAGGAAGTTTGGATTGGTTAAAGAGGAGGAGGTGAGAGGAGGGGGGATGGGGATGATAGGAAAGATGGTGGAATGAGATGGTCATCATTACCCTTGGTACATGTATGATTTCACAAATGATGTGACCCTACTTTGTGTACAACCAGAGATGTGAAAAATTGTGTTCCATTTGTGTATAATGAACTGAAGAGCATTCTGCTATCATGTATAACTGATTAGAACAAATAAATTTTAAAAAGAACGCAAACTATTGTTTGCATCAGTTTACAATTATTCTATTGTTCTGACCCATAACATATAGGCTGTTTTTCTTGCCAGTACAATGTTTGCTACTTTAAGAAAATGGAGTAAGAATGGCTGGTGCATTGAATATATAACATTTTCTCATAGAAAAATTACCAGAAGAATAGTATTTTGATTCTGCAAGTAGTGTTTATATTATAATCTAAAAGTACTCAGATTATGTAGTTAACTAGATATGTTATGACACTGACAGAAACCAGCCAGAAACAGAGGTTCACCCTGCATCGTATTTGAAAAACTTATACTTTTGAAGTATAGAAGGTGCAATGTGAGAGAAGCAGTATGTGCTGTATTCACTCCTTGCTTTTCAATAATAGAAAGGAGGGAGTTGCCTTCCTGCAGATGAGAAAGGGTGCAGATGAAACTTGTTTGGGGCAAGGAGGCTGACAGCTCAGTTAGACATGATAACTTAGTATGTGTGTATATCCTAGTGGAGATATGAGGTAGGTAGTCAATAGGAGTCTGGGCTTCAGAGATAAATTTGGAAGTTATGGGCATATGGACAGAGAGGAAAGGGAAATAGGACTATTCTACTGAGGCATTCCACACTTATGGAGAGGGGATTTAGAAGGAACCAGCAAAGAAGACTCATTGTTGGAGGAAAATGAGAGTATATTTGTCCTGAAAGCTAAGTGAAGAGAGAGTTGTTAAAGAGAGTAGTATCTGTGTCCGATACTGCTAAAAGGTCTGGTATGACAAGGCCTGAGAATGGGTCATCAGATGAAGGAAGTCAAGATCATTGGTGGCCAGTTTTCATGAACTGCAAAAGCCTAATGGAAGTGATTTTCAGAGATAATAAGAAAGAGGAAATTTTGAGGCATTTTCCTGCAAAGAGGAGTGATAAAAGGGGGTTATGGTTTGTGGGTAAAGAGGGGTCAAGTGAAGATTTTGTTTTCATTATTCTGGTTTTAAGATGAGAGAAATAACAGCCTGCTTATATGCTACTGGGAATCTTTCAACAAAGATTTAAAAATAGTGGTAATGAGAGAGACGTGATAATCCTAAGTGACAGGAGATAGGATTAAGTTGACAAGAAGAAGGGTTGGCCTTAACTAGAAGTTTGGAGAAGCTGTGCCAAATGGGAAGGAAAAGTTTGTGGATACAGATGCTCGTGGATGAACATGTGAGTGAAGACCATCTGAGTTTCCTGCAGCTGCTGTAACACAGAACCACAAACTAGCAGCTTAAAACAATGAGAACTTCTCATAGTCCAGGAGACCAGAAGTCTGATATCATGGTGTCAGCAGGGTTGGTTCCTTCTGGAGGCTCTGGGGGAGAGTGTACTGTGCTCCCTCTCAGCATCTGGTGGTTGCTGGCAGTTGTTGATTTATAGATGCATCACTCTACCTCTACCTTATTTTTCACCTGGGGTTCTTCTCTTTGTGTGTCCTTTCTGGCTCTGTATCTTGTTTCTTCTTATGAGGACATCAGTCATATTAGATTTCAGGGCCACCATAATATAGTAAAACTTATTTTACCT